>PVJO010008817.1:0-55114 GCA_004026905.1 Hystrix cristata
AAAAATCAAAACTATACTGAGATCCCATCTCACCCCTAACCAGAATGGCTATCATCAAAAATACAAAAGCAGCCAGATGTGACGGCACACACCTGTAATTCCAGCATTTGGCCAGCCTGGTATAGTATGTAGTAAGCTCAAAGCCAGCCTGAGCTACATAGTGAGACCCTGTCTCATAAAACAGAAAACAAACAAACAAACAAACAACAAAAGAAAGCAGTAGGAATACAGATGGATCTTGAGACCATAATGCTAAATCAAAATACTACATAGTTTCTCTACTACAAGACATCCAAAAACCCAAAATACAAACAATTGAAAGCACAAATGAGAGTGGTTGGGGATTTAGCTCAAGCGGTAGAGTGCTTGCCTAAGCAAGCCCAAGGCCCCAAGTTTGATCCCCAGCACCACCAAAAAAGAAGAGCAAATAAGACAGTAGAAGACAGGGAGGTAGACTATGTAGATGAGATGGGGATCTGGGGAAGGAATGGGGATAAAAATGATCAAGATGGGATATGCATATGTACTAATTTCCTATGATGAATGTAACTATTATATACTGTGTGCATATACCAATAAATTTCTTTTAAACAGAAAACTCAGCTAGGCATGGTGGGCACACACCTGTAATCCCAGCACTCAGGAGGCTAAGGCATTAGGATCAAGGGTACAAGGACAGCCTGGGCTATAGGTTAAATTCCAGACCAGCCTACTACACAGCAAGACCCTGTCTCAAAAATAAAAAAAGGTGTCCATGGATTAAACTTCAGAACCAATCTATGAGCACAGCACAGCACAAACAAGTGCAGCGTGGTTATATGATAAGAATGTAAATGCTCACCCTAGACAATGTAAAAGTAGGAAATGTAGACCACAATGTAAAGAACACTCAGACACTGATAGTGGGACTATAAATGGGTATAGGAGTCTCCAACACAGGTATGGTAGTGTGGACCTTCCTCGCTAATCCTAGCAAGGAAGCTGATAGAATTACAAATTAGTGACTAAGTAAAACCCTGTTTCCAAATAAAAAATAAAAAAGCAGTAGGGATGTAGCCCAGTGTAAAGTCCCTGAGTTCAATCCTCACCCAGTAATACAAAATAATTCTGGAGAGCTGTTTGACCATATCTAGAGCAAATGAAGATATATATACCCTATGACTCACAAATTCTATTCCTAAAATGATAACCCCGAGAAATTGTCACATACACAGCAGAAAACAAAAATGTTCCTAGAGCTATTTATAAGTCCAAATTGGAAATAACCCAAATATCCATCTGCAACAGAATTAAAAACTCAAAAAAAAAAAAAAGGAATAGATTAAAAACTGTAGTATAGTCAGAGTGAAATACACACACTACCACAAAAACAGTTACTCTCAGGGGCTGGGGATTTAGCTCAGTGGTTAGAGTGCTTGCCTTGCACCAAAAAAAAAAAAAAACAAAAAACAAAACAAAACAAAAAACCCTACAGTTACTCTTGACCTGTGTGAATCTTTATGAACACTGAATAAAAGTGGACGCAAAAAATAGGTTGTGACACTCTTTACATACAATTTTAAAAATAAAAGTCCTTGTTGTACATGCCTCTTATCCCAGCACTCTGGGAAACTAAGGCAGGGGGATCCCAAGTTTAAGCCCAGGGACAACCAGTGACTTTGAGAGACTCAAATAAAAAAAATTTGTTTTAAATGTCTGAGGATGCAGCTCAGTGCAAAGGCCGTGGGTTCAATCCCCACCACCACCAAAAAGAAAAAAGAAGACAGGCATGCGGCACATGTCTATAATCCCAGCACTTGGGAGGCTGAGGCAGGAAGATCACCAGGAGTTCAAGGTCATCCTGGGCTATGTAGTTCAAAGCCAGCCTGAAATGCATAGCCAGACACTCTGTTAAAAAACAAAAAAAGCTGTAAAAACACTGAGGTACAGCTCCTTCGTTTCTAAGGACTTTGTCGCGGGTTTTGCATTTCTTTCTTCCACAGTGATTCTCTCAGATTTTACACTGAGTGTACACCTTAATTCTTGAATTTTTCTCCTAATTTCTTCCTTTTTTTTTAATAAGACAATTTATTTGAAGGTGGAGGAGAGAAAGAGAGTGGGAACAGATACGGCAGATGGCTACTCTGGAGAGTAAGGAGTATTTGAAAGTGAGAACTCCTTTCCCCTAATTTCACATTCTTTTTTTGTGGGTTTTTTTTTTTTTTTTTTTTTTTGAGACAGTCTCCCTGTGTAGTTCAGGCCAGCCTTCAACTCACTACTACACTACTACACAGCTGAGGCTGGCCTCGAACTCACAGCAATCCTCCTGCTTCTGCCTACCAAGTGCTGGGATCACAGGCATATGCTACCACACCTGGACTCTTTCTCCAAATTTCATACAAAGTATAATATGAAGATGGGCCTGAGATCCTACATTTGCATCCCGAGTTTGATTATTTTAGGTAGAAATTTAGAACATGAATCCTCTCATTAAATCAGCAAGTCCTGCTGATTTCATTTCCCAAATGTTATCTCACGTTGCTTCTCTGCCGTAGGCACTGTTACATTTGAGTTCAGATCATCATCCTATCATTCCTGGCCCACCACACCTGCTTCTCACTTCAGGTAATTCCATTCGTACTAATGCAAAGGGGAATTGTGAGAGAAATTATGGAGGTGAGGTTCAAATCCCTTCAGACATACATTAGCACTGACTTTGACCCTGCCTTATAGATTAGCAATAATAGGAAGTATTCAGCACTGGAAGCTATTACTGTGATACACAAGTCCCAAGGCTCTGAAACTCGGGGTTTATGATGGGTCAGTGACTCTTGTTCAAAGAACTGCCTTACTGGGAACTGAGCCCAGGGCCTTTGCACTAAGCTGAACTGCTCGCTCTCAGTCTGGGCTCAAATCGGTGACCCTCCTGTCTCAGCCTCCCAGAGTGCCTGGGATTACAGGCATGTGCCACCAAGCTATGTCTAAAAGTAGTTAAGTGGTTGTTCTGTACAGAATTAAAAGAACCTCTGGGTTCAATTTTAACTTCCTGGATTGCAGGTCTTTGAAAGAGATTGTATCTAATGCATTCTCTGAAACTCCTCTAGTATTCAGTAGAGCTCTGTGCTACCCTCACCCTAAACCGCACTGGTAGTATTACAGGGCCTGAATGTTCTCAGGGGACTTTAATTTCTTGAGACAAGGGGGCGGAGGGGGGTGGTGAGTGGGTTCAATCACCTGAGGATACAGTACATTGGCATCCACTGAACAGGAAAAACAGACTCCTATGTAAAGACTTATCTGAACAATCTGATCGTCCAGATGTGTAAGAATTACTTTATGCCTTTCCAAACTGCTGAGGGCCTAGAGAATCGCGTGCCCATTCCAAAGATACCCCTATAACTATGCTCAAGGGTTCTCTTTTTTTTTAATTGGGCCTTTAACTTCAGTAGATCAGTAAAATTAAGGTCACTTATCTTGATGAAATCTTCTGATTTAAAAGGAACAAAACTACAAATAAAATAGGTAGCAATGGGGTTGGGGGTTTAGCTCAGTGGTAGAGCACTAGCCAAGGAAGCACAAGGCCCTGAGTTCAATCTTCAACACCACCCCCCAAAACAGGTAGCACTATTTTTTCTCTTTTTTTAGACAGAGTCTTGTCATGTAGCCCAGGCTAGCCTGGAACTCAAGGCAATCCTGCCTCAGACTCCCCAGTTCTGGCATCACAGGTGTGTGCCACCACGCCCATGCCCAGCTGGCCGAAGGTGGCATTACTGAGCTAAGTGCACTCTGGTAAACATTTTAAAAATACTATCACATGTAATCTCCACAAAAATATTGTTAACCGGCAGACAGGTCAGTTATGAGCCTGAAACACTATTATAGAGGGACAAATGGCTGGGCCTGCCTATAGGCGCATGCCTATAATCCCAGCACTCAAGAGGCTGAGGCAGGAGGATTGCTATGAGTTTTAGGCCAACCTGGACTACACAGTGAGTTCAAAGCCAGCCTGAACTATATAATAAGACTTTGTCTCATTAAAAAAAAAAAAAGAAAAAAAGAAAACAACAGAGGTGTGTGGCAGTAGAGAAACAAGGATCTGACACTTAAATATAATCAACTGGCTTTGGTGAGTGCTTAAAACACTGCTGGCTGACACCCGAGAAATATCCGTAGATGAAGGAATGAGCCATGGATGGTGAGGGAAAAGGGGGAACCAAAGGCTAGTTCCAGGTTCAATCATTGACATAGAGGAAAAAGCCTGGTGGGAGAGTGTGGGGTGTGGTGGTTAGTACAAGCCTGCACTCCCAGTCCTCCCAAAGCCTTCTGGGGGAAAATCACAAACCCAGGGAATTCAGTGATTTAGTGAGATCTTGTCTCAAAACAAACAATAAAAACGGGGGATATAGCTTTGTACTAAGGTCCAGGGTTCAATCACAAGTAGGAGACTGGGGGGAAGAGGGAGAAGGGAAGGAAATGTAGTGAAAGATGCTATCTCACACAAGGAAACTGTCTCTTCCCACCCTTCTCCCCATTGCCTTGATGTCAGCATTTTCAACCAATTAACTTGTTACTCCAGGCTAAAGTAAATAATCTCTCCCCAGGGGAAAATAATCCGTAGATTGGCTGATGATTTATGCGATCTGAGCAGCAAAAGTAAGTACAGGAGTAGAGCAAATCAAGTCTTTCCTTCTTAATTTGTTTTTCCCCCACTGAGCAGGTACCTCTCACACCGACCAAGCTGGCCTGAACTGCCAAGTTCCAGTGATCCTCCCACCTTAACCCCCTGCATAGAGAGGACACAGGTCCGCACCACATACAGCTCTTCCTTGATTTTGAACTAGGAAGCCACGGCAGAATCTGGCAAATTGCCACAAAGGCAGAATAAATACGAAAACATGTGCTAGGAGTGGTGGCACAAGCCTGTAAACCCAGCACTCGGGAGAGTGAGGTAGGAAGATTGCTGCGAGTTCAAGGCAGGCCTGGGCTACAGAGTGATACCTTGTCTCAAAAAAAAAAAAAAAATGCTTGTAGTGACAAAAGGTCCTAGCAAAAATCCAATGGAATACTCAAAATTCCTAATTTGAAATTATTTAAAGGAACACCATTTACTGAGGTATAGACAAAAGTCAGGGAAACCAACAAGGGCTAATGCAGTAACCTAAGGGCCAGTGGGTATTTCCCCAAGCCCGAGGAGGTCCAAGGAAAGAAAAACTACAAAGAGGGCTCCACAGCCAACCACTGGTGATCACACCTGGGGAACAGGCTATGACATCACTATCTCCCGGCCTCCAATCTCCTCTGAACTTCCCAGTACCTGAGCTCATCCAGACCCCACAGAGGCTGGGGAAGCCAGGGAGTCCATTGTCACAATCTGGACAGGTTGGCCTTGGAAAGCAGATATACGTGGAGGGGCAAAATGATAGGTGAAGTTGTTTCTTTCTTTTTTTTTTTTTTAGGTGCTAGGGATCGAACTCACGGTCTTGCGCTAGAAAAGCACTCTATCACTTGAGCTAAATCCCCAGGCCTAGGTGAAGTTGTTTCTAAGAGACAGCTATGTGGAACCAGGCATTCCCAGTACATATTCCAAGGTGGGACCACAAATAACCAACTCCCTTCACCGGCACTACTGGAACTGGACTACGGCGAAGACCCCAAACACCTGCTACTGAGTTCACTGGGTTTGACTTTTGTTCTCCAGTACTGGGGACTGAACCCAGGGCCTTCACACTGAGCTACATCCCCAGCCCATTTTTTATTTTGAGGCAGTGCTCGCTTTGGCAGCACATATACTAAAAATATTTTGAGACAAATTCTCACTAAATTCCTAAGTTGCCCAGGCTGGGCTAGAATTTGTGATCCTCCTGCCTCAGCCTCCCAGAGTGCTGGGATTACACTCTGTGCCACCTGCATTCTTCCAGCAATCCTTCACCTTTACTTGAGAAGTCCTCATATGACAATTCCCTTAGAAAGACAACACACAGAAGTAATCTTAGCACTTAGGCAGCTGAGGCAGGAGGATGGCCCTGACAAGTCCACTTTCAGCCACAAGCCAGCCTGCACTGCAAAGCGAGACCCTGTCTCAAAACAAAACCAAAAAAAAAAGTCAACACATGAAACAACCATGGATGCTCACATAAATCAAACTGCAGAGAACCATTCCATATTGCCTCTTTCTCAACTAGTTGTCTTCAGTCTACTAGTATTTGAACAGATAGGTGGTAAATAGTAATAGCATTTTCTAAGTCATGTAGACTGGACTGCGTTTGTTGATAGGCTTTTGTAAGAGAGTTCAAGCATTACCTGGCAGAACTTCAAAAAGCTGAGTATAACAAAACAGAGAATTTAAAGTTAAAAATATAAAACTTCACCAATAACATAGTAAAAACGACATCTCTTAGGGATTATAGGTGTTACTATAATGCTGATTTAATTGCAACCGGTTTCAGGAGGTTGCTTAGAATCAGGTGAACTGGAAATGTCTAATATAGAGAACAAAAAATATAGTTTAAAGCTGTTGTAATGCACTGAAAGGGCAAGCAGAGCTGGGGGTGGGGAGAGGCTGAGAAAAGAAATTTCGCCTCTTACTAACCTCACACAGGAAAATAAACATTACATTAATGCCTAAGTACATACACATGAAACTAATATCTCTCATTGAATTTCAGGGCCAAGTAGAATGCTCTTACCGGATGTATCACAAACATATTCGTATTTTGGTATTATCCCTTCCAAGAAAAAAAACTGAGGGACTATAATCCAGAGCTACTTCTCCCAATTAAAGGAACAGGTAATAAACATTTTAAAAGCCGACAAAATAGTAACTGCTCTACTCCAGCACTTCAAAAATATTTCAGTCTCTGGGTGGCAATCGGGCAGGGAAGTGCACGAAATCAAACGCCTGGCCAAAGGTTTCAGCAAGTTACCCGCAGATAGCGCTGCTGTCACCTTGGACGTGGCTCAAGCTGACGAGTCGCCGCGGCTTCCCCAAGCGCCGGTGGGAAACTTTCACGGGGCGAAGGTGCCGCGCGCAGCCGCCCGGGCCGGTGGCCAGCTACGCCCGCCCCGCCGGGTCGCAGGCGTCGGAGGCCACCCGGTCCTCCTCGCGCCACGTGCGCGGCCGCCCCGCCCCTCGGCCGGGGCCGCAGCTCGAGTCACAGAGGCCGGGCGCGCGTCCCACCCTGCGCCCACAGCCCGGCGTCCGAAGCCCGCTGGCCAGGGAGGCGCCCCGTTCGCCCTCCCTTCCCCTCGGCGGGCGGCTGGGGCGGGGCCGGGGTCAGGTCCGCGGCACCCGTGCGTGCGGGCACTCAGCCGCCGCGTGCGGCCGGCGCGGGGAGGGCGGGCGAGGAGCCACGTCACGCTCCTGGAGGCCCCGCCCTCCCGGGACCGCCCCTCCACGCCCCGCCCCCTCCGCGCCCCGCCCCCGCCCCGCCAGCAGTTACCGGCTCCGCGACTCGCGCCTGGCGGACTTGACTCGCGCTGCTACAGCCCGGCTCGCTGAGGCTCGCTCGCGGCTGAGGCGCCGGGCGCGTGTGGAAGGCTCCGGGCGTGCGCCGCCGAGAAGCGCCGGGCCGGCGGGCGGTTAGCGCCCCGCTCGACGCGGGAGGGTTGGCACGCCGGGCGCCGCTTGGCCTCGGCGGGCGGCGGCGACGACGGTGGCAACGGCCGGGCTCTCGGGTCCTCTGTCCCGGGCCGGAGCCGGCCGGTGCCCCGGTGGAGAGACGGGCAGGCGGGCTCCCTGGGCCCGGGCACCTCCCGGCTGGGGCGAGGCGACCATGTCCGCCCGCGCCCCGGTGCCCGCCGCTTCGCCTCGGGAAGACCCGCCCGCGGGGGCTGCCGACCGGGAGCCGCTGCTGAGCTCGGCGGGCCGGCGGGCCGAGCAGCCGCCCCCTCCGGAACGAGCCGGCGGGGAGGTGGCGAGGGCGGAGCGCGCCGCCCTCAGTGCGGGGGCGCGGGGAGAGCCGTCGCCGGCCCTGGCGCTGGGGCGCAGCGTGCCTCAGGCGGCCGTGCCCGTGCGGCCCCTGGCACTGCACCTGGCGCACAAGGCGCGCGGTTCCGGTGGTCCGTCGGGCGGGGAGACCCCGACCTCGGCCCCGACCCCGCCGGCTCCGCCGGCCCGGGACGCCCGGGAGGACCTGGCCGCGGCCGGCCCTGAGGAGAAGTTGCAGCCGCCGCCGCCGCCGCCGCCTAAAGAGAACCCCTGGACCAAAAAGCCGCCGCAGCACCTGGCCCCCACCGCCGCGGAGCTGTCGCTGCCCCCGCCGGACACCCTGGAGGCAGGTCTGTGGCTGCCCCGCGGTGGGCACGGCTGGGGCACGGGTCGGGGGAGGGGAGGCCCGGTCTGTCAGTCGAGATATTTGGTGCCAAGGTGTCATTCACTCTGCCTATTTACATAAATGGACATGTGGGAAGGGAGCGACAGGAAGAGGTGGGACCTCAGGTTCTCCTTGACTGGTAGGGGTTCGCATGGGGGAACTTGGCAGCGCGGGCGGACTGGCACCGCCGCGCGTGTGTTTGGCCCCCACGTGTTAGAGACTTGGGAAAGTGACTCCACATATCGCAGTGCATCCTAGGCAAATTTCTGTGGACTTTTTTTTTTTTTAAGGGGTTGAAGCACTCGGAGGAAAGGGATTTATTCTAAGTGGAAGCAAGTGGAAGCGGGATTGCCATCTTTTCTGAAATGATTGATGAACTGAAAATCTCCAGGTTTTCAAAACACTGTTAAGTAGCTAACATTTAAAATGATATCCTAAAAAAATAAAATAAAAAAAATAAAATGATATCCTAGCCGGGTGCGGTGGCACGCGCCTGTAATCCCAGCTATTCTAGAGACAGGCGGGAGGATGTCAGATTCGAGACCAGATTGGGCAACCTAGTGAGAATTTGTCTCAAAATACTTTCTTAATTTTTTTCTTTTTATTACTCTATGATTGCAGTACACGATTACATTAATCGTGGGGAGTTGCTGCATTTACATAACACAGCTTAATTCTTTTTATTTAATCCTTCCCCCCCTCCGCCGCCCCTCTCTCAAAAAAAATTTTTTTTCCCCTCAAAATAAATTTTTTTTCCCCTCAAAATTTTAAAAGGAGGCAGTAGCCGTCCTCAGTGGTAGAGTAAGTTTCTGGGTTCGATCACTAGCACTGGCCAGGGGGGTGGGGGGTGGGGGGGTTGCACGCACACTAAATATAGATGGTATTAAAGTGCTTTGATTGTGTTGGAAAGATTGAGATAGGATAGTTCACTTGAGTGGATTGCATGTTAGATAAGTGGTGGTCTACCATTCAGTTAGCCCTCCCCTAAATTTCGAAATTATATCTGATAACTTGCAAGTTTCACTGTTTCATAAGGGTCAGCAATGGAATTGGAAAAATTGGGGTGTATTTACAGGGTCACGAAATGGGTTAAAGGATACTGTGTAAATGATTGTTATAAGCTCCACTGATGAGCTCCAGAAGAAATAGTGGAGATAGTATAGAGGGAGATAATGTCAGTTGAGTTACAGCTTTTATTTTTTTCAGTTATGGCTTTTGTATAAAAATACTGTTTATCAATTTTTTTTCTTTTTCTTTTGGTTTTTTGTTTTGTTTTTTGAGCTCACTAGGTAGTTTAGGCTGGCCTTGAACTCAGATTCTCCTGCCTCAGCCTCCCAAGTGCTGAGATTATAGATGTGTACCACCACCCAACTCCAATTCTTTTTTTCTACTGGTGCTTTATGAATCATAACAAAATCTAAAGAATGTCAGATATACTAGGAAGAAAAATATAATTTAAGTCTCTTTTAAAACATTTTTACTAGAGCGTATTACACAGTGAGTTTCATTTTGTCATATATGTGCATCGTGTAACATACTTTGATTGTTCCTTCCCTTTTTCTCTCCCTTTCTTCCCCTCTTGCCCATCCCCTTCCCCTTCTCTAATGGTCTCCCTTCTGTCTTTTTTGGGGGTGCTGGGGATTGAACTCAGAGCCTTGCACTTGCTAGGCAAGAGTTCTACCACGAAGCTAAATCCCCAAACCCTCCCTTCTACTTTCATGCCATCTCTTTTTTGCCCCCTAGTTTTCTCATATGAAGAAAAATATGTGATACTTGACTTTTGGAGTCTGGTTTATTTCACTTAATGTGATGTTCTTCATTAACTCTTTTTTTAAACCTATTTATTTATTTGGTGTTGGGAATCAAACCAGAGCTCCAGGCATGCTAGGCAAGTGTTCCACCACTGAGGTCAGCTACATCCCTGGCCCCTCTTCATTCTTTTTCTTTATGTTTTCCTTTCTTTTTCTTTTTTGTGCCCCTCCCAGCACTGAAGATTGAACTCAGGGCCTTTGTACTGAGCTACATCCGCAACCCTTTTTAAAATTTTGAGATAAGTTCCTGGGGCTGGACTCATTTGCAATTTGTCTATCCTGCCTCACCCTCCTGAGTGGTGGGATTACAGGTGCTCACCACCACTCTGGCTTTTTAATGCTACGTAAATTTTGGCACTTACGGAAAAAAAAACCTTAAAATTTGCTTTACATTTAATATTGGCATAATTACTTCCCTAGCTGCAAAGATGTATCGGTTCACTCTTACTACTAACTGAAGGAAATACCCTACCCTTAAGTGAAATTTCCATGCAGCTTAGCTGAGCAAGTCCTAATAGGGCATTTTATTATTGGCTCTCTTACCTTTCTACTTCTAGGTTTACATATAATTATATATTATAGTGTGAAGTGAACTACCAAACTACGAACTCTTTGTTGGTTACACAACCAGTTTTGATGGGATGTAGTAGTATATGCCTGGAATACCAGCACTTGGGAGGCTGAGACAGGATTGCTGTGAGGTTGAGGGCAGCCCAGGCTACATAATGAGTTCAAGGCCAGCCTGAATTTCAGAGTGAGACCCTGTCTCCAACAACAACAAAGAAATTCTTGGTTAGGATTTAGAGGGTATAAACTGAGGAGTAATAAATTAGCTGTTAGTAGGATGCATGTATAATTCAATTAAACATGATGTTTTTGAAAAGGAAAGGGAAGGAATTTTTTTGAGACAGGATCTTGCTAAATCACTCAAGCCGACATCAATTTTGGGGCCTCCTGCTTCAGCCTACCAACAAGCTGGGATTATAAGTGTCTACCAACATGACCTCCCAAGACAGGATATTAATTATGCCAAATTAACAGACCTACACGAGGTCTATCCTGACCAAACCTGGATTTACTGTCACTCTATTAATGAGGTAAGAGAATTCTATCCACAACATTCTGCCAGAAAGTTTATTGCTAGAGTTAGAAACATAGGAAACAGGGCGGAAGGGTATTTCAGGACATGAATCATGAATTTCCTCTGCTTTAGAACCTGGAGATATAAGTGAGGCAGTTTTTCTTTTTCTTTTCTTTTTTTTTTTAATAAGAGGTGTTTTTTTGTTTTGTTTTGTTTTGTTTTGTTTGGTGCTGGGGATCGAACTCAGGGCCTTGCACTTGCGAGGCAAGCACTCTAATCACTGAGCTAAATCCCCAGCCTTTAATAAGTGTTTGAGACAGGTTCACACCAAACTCCCTAGGCTATGTGTAGTACCCAGGAGTGCTTTACCCCTGAATACATCCTAGCCTATTGATTTATTGATTTTTGGATTTTTGAGACAGGGTCTCACTGTGGAGTCCAGGCTGGCCTTGAACTCAAGGTGATCTTCCTGCCTCAGCCTCCCAAGTGCTGGGATTGTAGGCATGTACCATCATGCCCCATTTCATTCTAGCCTTTATTTATTTTTTTTTTTTTGAGATGAAATACAGCTAAGCTGCCCAGACAGAACTCACATTAGTGATGTTTCTTCCTTAGCCTCTTTTGGGCGCTGCAATTGCAGCTTGTTGTGCCACTGCCCCACTCATCTTTTTCATCTTTATTTTTCCTTAACCTTGTGGTGCTTTCCATCCACTCTTCTTCTAGTATCTGCATCCCAGAAACCTCAGATCAGCTTACCATTATTACCCTGAGGAAAAAGCATTTACTTCAATACCTAAATACATATTCTCCTTACAAAAACAAAACATTTGGTGTCCTCTGGGTAAAAGTCAAGTTTACTAAATAACTTTACGGACATTTCTATGCAGTTACTTCCAAATAGTGTTCAGTTCACGTGTTTAGAACTTAAATATCATTCCCCACATTTTCATTTAAAGTGTTGACTAATTCTTTCTAATCTAAACTTTAAAGATTACTGACATGTAGCCAATAAATACAGCTGACATAGTTAAGTGAGCCTTTCACTTACCAATCTACATCTTATCTCCACTGACTTTTTAAAAATTTTTTTTGAGAATTTGCTTGGATGTTCTAGCAGGGTAGCGCAGGTACTCCAACGCCCACGTCTAGATGACATCCTCTGTCAAGGAAAGTCACCTCTTCCACTGAGTGCAGCTTTGCGAGGGACACACATGGACTGCTGAGGAAGGATGGGGACACCCATCCAGTCAGCCAGATCAGCCCTGTCGACCTTGCTGATGAATGGGGCAACACATCCCACAGATACATACATTTTTTAAAAATTATTTTTGAGTCAGGTTGTCAGTATTATCTAGGCTGGCCTTGGGTATCCTGCCTCACCCCTCTAAATGGGCTGGGATTGCAAATGTGTGCCATCATTATTCGCTGTATTTTCTTGCTTAGACAAAACTGAACCTTTTTTTTTTTTTAAAATGAGATAGTGTCTTGCTCTGTAGTTCAGGCTGGCATTGAACTTATTATGTAGCCCAAGCTGGCCTCAAATTTACAGCAGTCCTCCTGCCTCATCCTCTGAGTGCTGAAATTACAGGCATGAGCCCCTGTGCCTGGCAGTAAACTGAGCATTTTTATAGATAACTATTAGGTACAAGTATGCCTTTTTCTGGGGTCGATATTTGGTAGTTTTAGTTTTTTCGAGGCAGTGTCTTACTTGCTATGTAGTTCAGACTGGCCTGGAGCTGGCTATGTAGCCCAGGCTGGCCTCAAATTTGAGGTGGTCCTCCTGCCTCAGGCTCCCAAGTGTTGGGATTACAGGCATCGCCACTATGCCAGGGTTCAGGGGTGGATGTTGAAATAGAATTGTTACATCACAATATATTTGTTAATTGATACTGCTTTCTAGTGACAATATAAATCGATATTCCTATTTTAAAGACTTTCTAAAATACCATTTACTGGAGCAAAATGACATCACATTTTTCTCTTAAATGTGATAAAATGTGCATTTTCGTAATTAAAACTTTGCTAAAAATTATTGTCATAAGAATTAATGTGGGTAATGCTGGGGATTTAGCTCAGTGATTAGAGTGCTTGCCTTGCAAGCACAAGGCCCTGAGTTTGATCCCCAGCACCAAAAAAAAAAAAGAATTAATGTGAGTAAAACAACCTGCCGTGTAACAGTTTCTGCTTAGAACGCAAGCTCCTGAAGATAAGTTTTGTCTATCTAGAATTATTTCTTTATAGAGTTCTGTAGTTTAAGAATAACATTTTAAAACTATCAGAGTATTGCTCAAAAAAGTTGTACTGGTATAAAAAGTGTCCCAGCCTAAATGTTTGAAAAATGTATATACTATGCAGATCACTTTTTCTTTTTTTTGAGACAGGGTCTGGCTGTGTTGTATACTTGGAGGCAATGGTAGCAAAAGTTTGTTTCTAGGTTTCATCTGAACAGGAATGTACGCTCATTCCTTTGTTTTTACCCTGAATTTTAATTTTAATTAATTTTTTTAGCATCTAAATTTTTTTTTACTTAGTACATGTTTGCAGTACGTAATGGTTACATTCACTGTAGAGAATGGTACATCTACAAACACATTTCAATTTTTTTTTTCTCCCTTCCCTCAACACCCTTTTATTTCTCCAGCATCAGATTCATTTATTTATAAGACCTTATAAAGTTAATTGTAAGATTGAAAAGCAGACTAATAGGCCAAAGAACATATAAAAATGTAAGATAGTTGTATTAAGTCAAGGTACATTTTTAGGTACATTGCCCATGATAGATTCCAAAATCCTTTTTTTCCCTATTTTTCATTTTTTTTCCTTGTTTTTTTTCTTGTCGTATATGTGTATGTAATATATATAATGTATATTACATATATATGTTTTGTATGTGTGTAGCATGTACATATAACATAAATGTAATATATAATATGTGTGTGATATCCATATATGTGGTGAGTTTTTGCATATGAGAGAAAACCATGTGATATTTAAGCTTGTGTCCAAATTACTTAGCTTAACATTATAGTTTCAAGTTGCATCGATTTTCCTTTTTTTGGCCGGGGGGGGTGCTGGGGATCAAACTTCAGGGCCTTGCATTTGCTAGGCAAGCGCTGTACCGCTGAGCTAAATCCCCAACCCCCTCAATTTTCCTAAAAACTACTCAAGTTTATCCTTTATGGCAGAGTATACTCTATTGTGTATAAACTCAAGGGAAGGTTCTTCTTTTATTTTGGTTTTTAAATTAGGATTTTGCTGTGTCACTCAGTCTGGGCTCAAATTTAAGATCCTCCTGCCTTAGCTTCCTGAGTGCTGGGATTACAGGCATGTGCAACCATGCCTAACAAGGTTATTATGTTTTGTTTTTGTTTGTTTTGTTTCGTTTTGTTTTTCTTTTTCTTTTAAGACAGGGTCTCACCTTTGTTTTGAAACAGGGTCTCACCGTTGCTCAGGCTGCCCTCAAACTCACAGCAGTCCTACTGCCTTGGCCTCCCAAGTGCTGGCATCACAGGCATGCGCCATCATACCCAGCTAGCAAGATTATTCTTTTTTTTCTTTTTTTCTTTTTTTTTTTTGTGCCAGGGATCCAGCTCACAGCCTTGTGCTTGCTAGGCAAACACTAACCACTGAGCTAAATCCCTAGCCAAGGTTATTCTTAAATTCTATGTATGGGACATAACAATTTTTAAATCAATAAAAACATTATTTTTTTATTTTTGGTTTTTTTGAGACAGAGTCTCCCTTTGTATTTAGGCTGGCTTTGAACTTACAAATAAAACCTCCTTGGAAGCTATCCCTTATGTTATTTTCTGTTACCCTAAACAGTATGTATTAAACTGTATTTTATAAAGACCAACCACATAATTTGCTGGACTTACTAAATCAGCAGTATTTTTAGCATGTTTTCCACGTGTAGGGAAAAGTATCTTATAAATTATATATCATGTAGTTTTTTGATTGTTTTGTTTTTTGGAGGGGGCGGTTTTGAGACAGGGTCTTGCCGTGTAGAGCACAGGCTGGGCTTGAACTCACTGTGTCGCCCAGGCTGACCTTTTTCAAACAGCGATCCTTCTGCCTCAGCCACTCCAAGTGCTGGGATTACATTACAGCCTTACAGCCATGCGTCATCAGGTTTGGCTGTACTGTGCCAAAACCTTGGGTTTAATCACCAGTACTGAAAAAGCAAGACAAACCAAACTGCTTCTGAGTTTTTTTTAAATTTTAGTATCCCTGATTTTTTTTGTTTGTTTTATTGGTTTTTGAGTGCTGGGATTACATGCGTGTGCTCCCACGCCCAGCTTTGTTTTGCATTTTGAGACAGGGTCTGGCTATGTAGCCCAGGCTGGCCTTGAATTTGAGGTGGTTCTCCTGAGTATTGGGATTACAGATGTGTACTACCACATCTGGCTCCGTACCCTTTGTTAAATTAGTAAATATTTGGCAATGCATGATAAATATATTCATGTGGAAGTAGTAGAGATATATATGCAATCTTTTTTTTTTTTGGTGCTGGGCTCAAACTCAGGGCCTTGTGCTTGTAAGGCAAGCACTCTAACCACTGAGCTAAATCCCCAGCCCCTGTATATCCAATCTTGATCCTTTTTACTTCCCTTTCCTCTCCCCTTTGCTTCTCCCCCATCCTCAGATATTTTTGTCTTTTCGAGACAAGGTTTTGCTGTGTAGCCCAGGCTGGTCTGGAACCCATTATCCTCCTGCCCTAGTGTCCCCAGGGCTGGGATTACAGTCCTGTATCACCGTGCCTGACTGCTTCCGGATTTTTTAACTCAAACATTGCTTTATTCTCTAAATTGGCTATTACCATGACTGATAGGGTTTGTGTTTTGTTAGATTACTGTCTTATCTATAGATACAGGTCCCAAGTTTATTTTTGTTTTTAATATTTACTTTAGATGATGTTCAGCTGGATGATCATGCCATCTGGTCATCTTGACCAGGTAATGAAGCAAATTGAAAGGCTTGGAGATAGCGTGTTTTTGGGTTTTATTGTCCACTACTGTGCTTCTGTTTAAGACAAGAACAAGTACAATGATGGTCTTATACAAACTTTTACAGAGACCAGTTATTCTTTCTTAAGGCTTGATTCTAGCTACAACTTAGTAAGGTTGTCAAACCTGTTTGTTTCCTAAGACAAATAGTGAGGACTTCTGACCTATTTTCTAAATGCTTCTTTGTGAATATCTTAATTGTATAGAAAAATACAACCTGTTAAGACTTTACTGTATTAAAGATAGATCTCTAGCCAGGCATGGTGGTGTGTGTATACCTGTAATCTAGGCACTCTGAGAGGGTCGAGGCAGGAGGATTCCAAGTTTGAGCCCAGCCTGGACAATTTAGCCACTTGGCAAACCCTGTCTCCAAATAAAAGATAAAAAGAAGGGCTGGTGGTGTACCTTAGTGTGAATGTCCTGGGTTTAATCCCCAGTACTGCCCCCTGCCCCAAGTTACATTTCTGATTTTTCTATTTTTGTTTTATTTATTTATTTATTTTGAATAAAAGAAGACTATTTGAAGGTA
Source organism: Hystrix cristata (assembly GCA_004026905.1). NCBI lineage: Eukaryota > Metazoa > Chordata > Mammalia > Rodentia > Hystricidae > Hystrix > Hystrix cristata. Next base: position 16,719 of record PVJO010008817.1, read on the forward strand.
GGAAACGGGAAGAGGGAGAACAGTCATGGTAGACAGCTACTCTGGATGAGTAGGGAGTATTTGAAAGTGAATAGCTCCTTGTTTTTGTTTTTTTGGGGTTTTTTTTCCTTATTTTTGTTTTTGAGACTGAGTTTTGCTATGTAGTTCAGACTGGCCTTGAACTCACTGTGTAGCCTAGTCTGGCCTAAAACTCAAAGTGATCCTCCTGGTTCATTCCCGACTGCTGGGACTGTAGGCATGCGCCACTAGACCTGGCTCTAATGTTCTGTTAATGAAAGGTTCGGTCTATCAGTTTGTCATAAATTGAACAATTTGTATTTTCTTCCTCTTGATGTGGATAAGGAAGACAAGTTTGAATCTACATATTAATTGATTTCTTGCTAGGAATTTGAGTTTCAGAGGGTTGGAGTTTGTTAGGGGTGAAGACTATACTGTCTTAATGAAATTGCTATAATAGTTGTTTTGCTAAATATATTGAATGAAACAATTGTTAAAACAATTTCATGTATTTTTCTTTAGAGCTCAGTTCCCCAAAATTTATAAAAGCAGCAAAATTCAAGACAAAGAAATCCAACAAGGTATGTCTTTTCAGGAAATGTTCTTACCTCTGATTTTGAAAATTGTCATTAGGAACTCTTCTTAGATTATTATATTAGTTTGAAGTTAATAGTTTAGTGATAACAAAGCTTTTAGAGAGTTCAGTGATAACACACAGCCCTCTGTGGCATGTATACCATGGGTTCACCACCACTTTTCTAGAGAATTGTGGCCTTTATCCGTGCATCCTGTATCTTCTGTTGTCATGTGTATCTCTAGTGTCTTATAGTAAGTAGTGCTCAGTTTGATCATAAGACCAAAGCATTTTTATTTCAAAGTGTTCTATTTGGAGAAACTTTTTGAGTTAATTTGGCAAATCGCTTCATATAACTAAATATAGGTAGGTGATTTCTAAAATTGCTATCACTTTTAGCAAATATTTTTCCTATTTAAAAATTCAAAAATGAGTCAAGTGTAGTGGCGCACACCTGTAATCCCAGCACTTGGGAGGCTGAGGCAGGAGGACCATAGCAAGTTTGAGGTCAGCCTGGGCTACATAGTAAGTTCAAGTCCAGCCTGAACTGCATAGCAAGACCCTGTCTCAAGAACAAACAAAAAAATATTCAAAAATGAATTTGCAAACATAACACTTATTTATTATTTTTTAGGCCAGTGATTTCAGCGATATGGCTCTTTGGCCAACACCAGGTGAATTAGTGAATACTGGAGTAAGTATTATTTTAAAGCCTTTAGAAAGTAATCAAAAGGCACAGATTCTCGTTTCAGCATGCAGAATTTATTTTACTTAAAATCTAAGCCAGACATTGTGGTACATGCCTAGATTCCAGCACTTGGGAGGCTGAGGCAGGAAGACCAGAAATTTGATCCCAGCTTGGGCAATTTAGCAATTTAAGCAAGACCTTGTCTCAAAATAAATTTAGAAAACAAAAGCTCAGTAAGGAACTCCTGGGTTCAATACCCAGGGTGGCAAGAACATAAACAAAGCAGTCTAAAGAATTTCCACTGTGAGGGACATATGTAGACTCGATTCCTCAGTAAGAGTACTTTTTCATTAGTCTAATTTGTAGTCATCTTTTGATGTCGCCAGTAGTATCAGTGATGAACTTGGTGACTGAAGCATTTCCTAAAGTAAACTGTTATTTCTGTGATAATGGACACATTACAAAATGGTAATCAAGGTTTTGTGTTTTTATAAAATTATATACACTGATAAAGAAGTGCTGAAAATTTAGCAGGAATTCTTTTTACAGTTTTATCTACTTTTCAGGTGTTTCTTTTTTTTTTTTTTTTATACGAATTGAACCCAGACCCTTTGCATGGAGCTACGTCCTCAGCATCCCCATCCCCTTATATTGTGGGTTTTTGAGATAAGGTTTCACTGTGTAGTTCAGGCTGGCCTCAAACTCAGTGATCATCTTGCATCAGCTTCTGGACTACAGGAATACGGGGCTGCACCACCACACCTGGCCAGGTTCCTGCTTTCATTCATAGTATTTCCCTCATCTGGTTATGTTTCTAAGTGGTAACTTTGTTCAGGGAGTAGAGAGCAGGGTGGGGATAGGGGTTGATAGAGGTACGTGGCTGTCAGCATGCTGTTATGCGTATGAGAAATAATTTTTTGTTTTTGTTTTTTGAGACAGTGTCTCAATATGTAGTTCAGGCCAGCCTTAAACTCACTATGTAGCCCAGGCTGGCCTCAAACTCCCAAGTGCTGGGATTATAGGTGTGTGCCACCACACCTGTCTGAAAAAGATTTTTTAGTGTGTCAAATTGAAACCTATTTTATGTTTGAAGATTTGTGCTATAACTGTGTCTTCTTTGATTATAATTTTTTCACTATGTTGAAGAGCTAACTACGTATATATACATGCGTGTATATATGTGCATATGTATGTATCATGTTAAGAAATGTGCAGTGAGTGGATTTTTAACTGTGAAAGCTCTGAATGATGGCTCTAAAATAACCTATCAAGATCTCATCCTACTTACATGTGCTGGGTGTCAAACTCGGGGCCTTGTATTTGCTAGGCAAGCACTCTACCACTTGAGCCAGATCCCTAGCCCAAGATCTCGTCTTATTAAAAAGCTTTTGCACAGCAAAAGAAATCAACAAAATGAAGAGACATCCCATAGAGTGGGAAAAAAACTTTTGACAACTTTTCCTCAGACAAAAGACTGATATCTAGAATATATAAAGAACTCAAAAAAAAAAAATCAGACCCTCCCAAATCTAACGGCCTAATCCGAAAATGGGTATCTGAAATGAATAGACAATTCTCAAATGAAGTAGAAACGACAAATAAATATATGAAAAAATGTTCCAGCATCACTGGTCATTCAAGAGATATAAATTAAAATAATGCTGAGATTCTGTCTCACTCCAGAAAGAATGGCTGTTATCAAGAAATCAGCCAATAACAAACGCTGGCAGGGCTGTGGGAGACAAGGAACCCTTCTCCACTGTTGGTGGGAATGTAGACTGGTGAAATCACTGGGGAAATCAGTGTGGAGGTTCCTTAAAAAATGAAAACTAGACGTTCCATTTGACCCATTTGTTCCCCTTTCTTGGTATCTTCCCGACAGATTAAAAGCATCATACCACAGTGATACATGCATGTTTACAGTGGCACAGTTTGTAATAGCTAAATTTTGGAAACAGCCCAGATGCCCATCACCAGATGAATAGATAAAGAAGATGTGGGGGTTTTTTATACAGTGGAATACTACTCTCCTATAAAGAAAGATAAGCCTGACCCATTTCTAGATAAACGGATGCACCTTTAGACAATACTCTTAAATAAATTGGACACATAGGTTCAAGCATTGTATGATTTCTCTGGTCTCAGAAACCAAAAGTGTAAATGACCAAAATGTATAATAGGTATTGTGAAATAGGAAGAAAATATTTAAATGGGAAGGGGAATTAGGAAGAGTGAGGGGGAAAGGAAGGGAGGGAAAAGAAAAAAAAAACAAAGAATAGAAGGAAAAAAATAGAAACAAAGCTTTTGTAAATGAGGGGAAGAGAGGTTGAAGAGGGGGAAGAAAATGGGGAAAATAAAGCAGCAAGATATGCACGGGTACACATTTCCTATGATGAATATGATCATTATGTATATCTAAAGTGTACCAATAAAATTAATTTTTAAAGTAAAATTTTTAAAAATACCCTATCAAGAGACTTCTGGAGAGGTAGCCTTTATGGCTATCTGGTTACATGTTCTCATTTGACACTTTACCTTTGATATTTGTAATTTGTGTAGTATTTGGGGCAGTTTTGAGGATTGAATTCTCAGGGTCTTGGGCTTGCTAGACAAGCAGGCATTCTGCCACTGAGGTAAATCACCAGTCCCTGTGTAGTATTTATTTTTGGTATGTGGTTATAGATCTATTAAATAGCTTAGCTGAGGTATAAGGCATAATAAACTGCACATACATATAGTATACAGTTTTAGAAATTATGAATGGTATATGTGAAAAACTCTCCACCATCAAGATAATGAATTTAACCATTACCCCTAAAATTTTCATTGCATCTTTTTGTAATTCTTTCTGTCCCATTCATTTCTGATCTTCCAGCAACCCCTCGTATGCTTTGTCACTGTGAATTGTTATTTCCATATGTGTGGAATCATATGGTATTTACTTTTTTTTTTTTTTTTCAGTACTGGAGATTGAATACAGGGCCTTCCTTCACACTAAGCTATATCTCTAGCCCTTTTTTTGTTTTTTGAGACAGAGTCTCACATAAATCTCTAAATTGCTGAGGCTGGACTCAAACTTATTGTCCTCCCACTTCAGCCACTCAGAGTTCTAGGATTACAGACATGCACCACCACTCCCGTGGTTTTTTTTCCTAGCTTTCACTTGGCATAATAATTTTCATATTTATTTCCTTTGCATGTATCAGTAGTTCATTTTGTTGTGTAGTTGTATTCTCATGTGATTGAAACAGTTTGTCCATTTACTTACAATTGACAGACATTTGAATTGATTCCAATTTGAGGTATTATAAATAAAACTGTTATATAAACATTTGTACACAAAATTTTCCATGGATATCTGCTTTCATTTTTTTCTTGGTAGATAACTAGCAGTAGAATGACTGCATCACATAGTATCTATTTGTTGAGCTGTTTAAGAAACTGCCAAACTTTGTATTCCCACCGACAATGTATGAGAATTCCATTTACTTTACATTCTCAGTAATTTTTTTTTTTTTTTGAAACGTGGTCTCTCTTACCTCAGGCTAGCCTTGGAGTCACTATGAAGCCCAGTCTGGCCTCCAACTCACAGCAGTCCTCCTGCCTCAGCCTCTCTGAGTGCTGGGATTATAGGATTGTGGCATCATGCTCAATTTGGCCTTGAATTTAAAATCTCCTCGTTCAGATTTGACTGCTGAGATTACAAGCATGTGGCAAAACATCGGGCTTTTTTTGTTGTTACTGAGGGGACCGAACCCCCAAAGCCTTTGCACTGAGCTACATCCCGAGCCCTTTTTAAATTTTTTAAAATTTTGAGACAGGATCTGATTTGGCTAAGTGGCTGTGTGGCCCAGGCTGGGCTTTGGCTTTAGGTTGTGGCCTCAGCCTCTCAGAGTGTTTGGATGCATGCTGTGCCACAGCCTATAATCTAGCTCTCAGGGTGGCTAAGGCTGGAGGGTCACAAGTTTGCATCCAGTTTGGGCAATTTTGTGAGACCAGGTCTCAAAAGGAATGGTAAAAAGGGCTGGGGATGTAACTTAGTATGAAGGCTGCATTCAATCCCCAGTACTGGGGAGAAAAGTGTAATCTTTTTTGTAGTTATTTGCAGTGCACTGGATTCAACCCAGGACCTTGTATGTTAGACAAGCACTCTACCACTGAGATACAGCCCCAACCTAGATCTATTTTATTACTTTTTCGAGTGTTCATTATATATTTACTTACAAGTCCTTTATCAAATACTTTTTTTTTTTTTTGGTGCTGGGGATCAAACTCAGGACCTAGTCCTTTATCTCAAATACTTAGTAGATATTTTCTCCAGGTTTGTAACTTGACTGTTTTTCTATTCATATTGTCATTTGAAAAGTAGTTATTTATTTATTTTTGGTTTTTTGAGATAGGGTCTGGCTATGAAGTTGGGGCTTGACCTCAAACTCACTGTGTAGGAGCTGGGGATTTAGCTCAGTGGTTAGAGTCCTTGCCTTGCAAGCATAAGGCCCTGAGTTCAATCACCAGCACCAAAAAAAAAATTAAATTAAATTAAATTAAATTTAAAAAAACCCCACCTCACTGTGTAGCCTGACACTCAGCAGTGATCTTCCTGCCTCAGCCTCCTAGGTGCTATAATTAGAGGTATGTGCAACTATACCCAGTGAAAAGTAGTTTTTATATTTCATAAGTTAATTGGTGAGGGCGTTGCTGGGAATTGAACTTAGGAGCTTGCAGTTGCTAGGCAAGCGCTCTACCACTTGAACTAAATCCCCAACCCTCAAAAGTCAATTTGTCATTTGTTTTACAATATTTAGGTAAGGTAAATTACTACAGATTTTTGAATATGCTAGTGAAAATGCTAATGAAAAATTGTTCTGTTCCGAAAACATTTTTGTAGTTTCAGAATGTCCTAAGCCAAGGAAATAAGAAGCCACAAATTAGAAAAGAAAAAGAAGAGAAGGTTGAAAAGAAAAGTAATGGTGAGAGCAAAGAAAACCAGGAAACAAAACTAAATGGTCCTGGTGAAAATGTCAGTGAAGACGAGACTCAATCAAGTAATCAGCGAAAGAGAGGTCAGTTACCTATATCTTCATTTTGATGTTAATTTTTTTATGTTAAATTTGTTTTTAATTTAAAGAAAATTTACTGAAGATCTGAAAAACGATTCCTAAAAGACTGACTTTTCCAGAAAACCGTAGGTACACAATGCATTGAGTCTATCATGTTAAAATGTGCATTAGACACAAATAGAAAAACAATGAAACAATTCACCATTCTTCAACAATTTGAGCGACGATAAAATGCCTGAGGAACAACATGAATGACTTATAAAAGATGGGCTCTTTAAGCACTGTTTAAAAAAAAAAAAGAAAAGCACAAATGGATGAGTGTGTTCAGTTATATATACACTGAATTAGACCTTTGGCACTAGGTATCAGAGCATTTTGTCGTATAGCATTAACACATATTATAAAAATGTGTAGTGTTAAAGGAATAAAACCACCAGCATTCAAAAGAAGCTTTGTCAGCTAGCCAATAAAACACTGTACACCATGTCTCTCTGTTGTCCATCATTGAATACACCGGCAGCAACTTTGAAATGAAAAAAAAAAAGGAAAAAAGGAGCTGTAACCCCTTTTATTTTCTCTATTTAAAATCAAACAAAACAAACATCAGCTGTGCTCGCTTCGGCAGCACATATACTAAAACAAACATCAGTTATTATACACTAACATCTTCAAAGTACATCATTTGTACAAGACAAGGACTAGGAACAGAAACGTTGACAGATCCAAACACAGGTGAGTGCCTCTCACACTGCTTTCCGATGGTACTCAGCAGGGGCTTTTATGTTAAATTTTTGAAGAAAGTTGTAGTAATCAAGAACTGTCTATAATCATCCTCTGTATTTTGGATTGCTTCAGGATAAGCTGTTTCTTATTATGACATTTCTGGACTGGTAGGTGTTCCTTTTTTTTCCCCCCCACTTGTATTCAACTGGATGCAAGAAAATACACTATAATGAGTATTACCATTATGTATATCTAAAATGTACCACTAAAAAAGAAAGTGGAATGAGGTCCCAGTTATAACTCTGGTAGTAGATACATTCACAGAAAGTTGTATGATTACTGTCCTTTTAAATCTGCCCTGGGACTGCTCCCGTTTATTATAGAGTTCTGAGGAAATGAAAATTTTTAGGATTCATTTTTTCTAAGAGAAAATAGAGAATAATTTCCCTCACCTCCTTCCTTCAGCATTTCCCTGTAACAATTACACTTTGAAGGGAAAACAAATTGTCTTTACATCCTTTTTCATTTTCTTTTCTGAACTTTACATGTGTGTGGGGGACGGCATTTACTCTTCTAGTGTTTTGAGCCGAGAAAACGTGGTAGGAGATGAGGTGAGAGACATAGGCATGGTCCACAGTCTATATGGCTGTGGTAACTTGGAATTACAAAATTATTTATGTAAAGTACTGGGGACTGAATCACATGCCAGGCAAGTACTCTAGGAATGAGTTGTATCCCCAACCCTATCACTTTATTTTGAGTACCACGGAAGCCTCTGAAACATTTACTCCACAGTAAACACACAGTATGTAAGTATACTGTATGTGAATACATAGTAAATACAACATAGGAGGGGACGCAGTAGATGCCATTAGCTTCTTAATCATGGAACTAACAAGCTGCATATACTGAGCACTTAGTTGACTAATTTGCCTTCTTTATGAATATCTTATTTGCTGCAGCGTATGCATTAAACTCCTTTGGTACAATAAGCAAGGGTTAATTGCTGAAAAGTAGATAAAACAAGGCAACTAAGTAGTTAGAAAAATTTCTCACTTCTTAACTAACTACTTTATCACTTTTACCCTGCTTGCCTAGAGACATAGGTAGTCTTTTTTGGCTGTCTGGAATTCATACATATGACAGACCTGACATCCTAAAATTTGTCCTGCTTTAATTGAGTGCTTCTGTTGAAAATAAATTGGTTAACACTAACACCAGAGTTTTGAAGAGTATTAGTAAAATCAAGCCATGAGTTGATCTCCTAGAGAATGTATTTCTCACATGGAAAGAAGGGCTTGCTTGTGGCTAGGAATATCAATGGTAGAATTTACTAAAGATTTTAAAGAGTTAAGATTTTTTCATATTCTGTGTCCTTCATCTGATCCATAGGTTTATAGGATTTATAGGAAGTTGGTACTGCAATTGCACACTAATATTCTCCCTTAATTACTTTGTAGTTTTTCTTTTGCCTTGAACTTTTCTATTTTAATAGAAAATGGCATTTGGGCAGAACACTGAATAAGAAACCTTTGGAATTCATGAAAATGTAATCTTCAGAATTTTACTGTAATGTAACTACAATAGTTATGTTATCAGTCATCAAGAAAAGTTAACTTTTGTATCTCTTTTCATGAGTTTGGACAATGTGTAATAACTAAACATTTTTCTGTCAAATTAGACAGATTCTTATACTTACCCTCTTACACTTTGGGAAACTTCATGCATTAGTAGTAATCCTGGATAAACGAATATTTTAGAAAGTACCCTGAAACTAAAAGTGTTTCGAACCCAAAACCTAACTTCCTAGACATTATAATACCATATATGTGTCATTCTAAAGCCTAAGAATTAAGTTAGTAGCCAGGAGTAGTATGTATATGTGTTATTTTAAATGACCTATCCATCAAAATTTACCAGAAAGGTTAGCATTTCACTTAAAATAATTCCAATAGTATTCCACCCTTGGCATTTCGCTTGATTCTTGGACATATTTAAGTTTATCAAATAAGCTGTATCTGTGTGACAAGGGAAAACATTGTTTTGGTACTCTACAAATAATCCCTATAAGGGTAAATTAAGCTATTTAATTAATTCAGCTTGCTTTCATAATTGCAAAGCTTTAGTGAAAGTTGTACTTTGTCACTAAATGATTTTTATCTTGTTTTGTTTAAGCTAATAAGCACAAGTGGGTACCGCTTCACTTAGATGATCTTAGGCTAGACAGTCAAGAAAGACCTGGATCCCGGAATAACTCAAGATGTCAAGCTGAAGCAAATAAGTCAGCACCTAATAATAGGAGAAATGATACACGATGTAAGTTACATTCTAAAAGAAAAATGACTAAAAAACTTAGTTTTAATGTTTATTGTATTAGTAACAATGTATAGTATAAACCTTTTGAGATTAAATTACAGACAAATTATCTAACCCTAAATGCCTTTAGAAGTATATTTCATAAGAACAGTATAACTATAGCACAGTTTTTTAATTTTTAATTTTTGTGGCACTAGAGATTAAACCTAGGGCCTTGTGCATGCTAGGCAAGTGCTATACCACTGAACTATGTCTCCAGCCTTTTTAAATTTTTTTTGGATACAAGGTCTTCCTAAGTTGCTGTAGCTGGTCTTGAATTTGTGATCCTCCTGCTCCAGCTACAGGGTAGGTGGCATTATAGGTGTGTACCACTGCTGCTGGTTTCTATAGCACAGTTAACAACACTGAAGTTTAGCATTCACACCGTATAACTGCTCACAGGCAGATTTTCTCTATATTTCTTAACAACCAGCCCGCCCCCTCTTCGTCCCCCCAGGATCACACATTGCTTTCAGTATTTTTTCTCTTTAGCCTGTCATTGTCTAATAGTTCTCTTGGTTTGTCTTTAATAACTGTAATTTTTTGTTTTTAAGACTATAGGACAGTTTCCCATAGATACTCTCACTATTTTTTTTAATTGTTCAACTTTTTTTTTTTTTAGTACCTGTTTGCAATTCTAGAAGTTTACAGTCATCTTGGGAAGTAGTTACATGTGCAAATTGTAGCTTTTTTTTTTTTCTAATTCCTTTCCCTCCACCCTCCTCCTCTGATTCCCCTATTTCCTTTTACATACTTGTTGATATTATTTGTCTTTGTTCATGTTAGGGCATAACTTTGTTTTCTAATGCCTCTTTATTACTGGCTTTGGGCCACAGAATTTTGGCAGATACAGTTTTCTTGTTAGTGTATCACATGAGAATGCATGATACAGGTTTGAACTCTTAGCTGAGTTGGTGAGGTACTTCAGGTTTTTGATTCCAAAGATACTCTTTCCTCTTTTATAATTAGTATATACTTTGTGAGGAGAGGCTTTGAGGCTATAGAAGTAATTGTTTCCTCTTCAGATTTTTTATACAAGCTTTAGCTTCCAGTGATGATTCTTGCCAGATTCAGTTCTTACTACAGTGGTTGCAAATGCTGGTTTTTCTTATTGCATCATTCCTTCTGTATTTAGAAGTTGGCATTCTGGTATAAGAAATAACTTCTGTTATCACTGTGGGCTCATTACATCTTTATTTAAAGTGTTATAACTTAATAACTTGATATGATGATTTCACTACATTTTAAACTTCCAAATTTGGCTCATGGGAGCCTCATCTGGTTGATCTCTCCATTTTCAATTTGTTTGATTTGGGTTTTTTTTTTTTTTTTTTGAAATGAAACCCAGGGATTGTAGGCAAGTGCTGTACTGCTGAGCTATACTGTAACACCTGGGTCCTTTTAAAAAAAAAACCTCTCCTGGGCATAGTGGCACACACTTGTAATTTCAGCTACTCTGGAGGTAGAAGGACCACAAGTTTCAGGCCATCCTGGGCAACTTAGCGAGACCTTGTCTCAAAAAGGGTTGGGCTGAGTTTGATCTGAAACACCACCACCACCCCCCAAAAAAGTAGGGGGTGTTGGGAATGTAGCTCAGTTGTAGAGCACGTTCTTAGCATGTACAAGGCTCTGGGTCAAGTTCCCAGTATAAAACATACATATATATTTTATGTATCAACCAACGCCAATCACTAGCCTGCTTTTTGTCATCATAGGACACCTTTGTAGAATTTCATGTAAATGGAACTATACAATATGCTCTATGTGCTTTTGATTCCTTGTGCTCAGCATTTTTTGGTTTTGTTTGTTTTTGAGACAGGGTCTTGCTATGTAGTTCAGGATGGCCTTGAACTCACTGTGTGACCCAGGCTCGTCTCAGACTCACAGTGATCCTTCTGCCTCAGCCTCCCAAGTGCTGGGATTATAGTTGTGTACCAGCACGCCAAGTTCCTCAGCATTGTTTTTTGGGTTCATCTGTATTGTTCCATATGTTAGTTTCTACCTCTTTATTACCAAACAGTATTCTTTTGATTACTAAACCTTTTTAGCCATTCATTTATTGATGGATAATTTTCTTGTTTCTACTTTTGGGCTATTGGTAAGTATGATGCCATGAACATTTTTCTTTTTGTAGGGGCTACTGGGAATCAAACTCATGGTCTTTCAAATACTCTGTATCACTGAGCTATTCTGTTTCTTAAGTAAATACTGATGAACAGATTGATTGCTTGATTCTGTGGTATGTTAGTCAGCTTTCTGTCAATAACAAAATACCTGACATTGTTGACTTAAGAAGTAAGGAGAGTAGAGGTTCCAGTCCGAGATTGGTGGTCCTGTTCATTTAGACCTTTGGTAAGGGTAGCACATCATGGGGGGAGCAAGTACCAGTGCAGGTGGGCCCAGACAGGGTCCTGCAGTCCCTTCCTGAGGCTGCCTCGGTGACTTGCTAAAGGTTCCACCTTCTACCAGTAGCACCGCTCTGAGGACTAAGCCTTTATACATGGGCTTTTCGCAGACAGTCAGCATCCAGATTTTAGTATAAGAGCAGGGCATGGAGGCATGCACCTGTAACCCCAGGACTCTGGGAGCTGAGGAAGGAGAATTGGAAATTGGAGCCCATACCAGGCAACTTTGAGACTTAGTGAGATGCTTGCTGACTCAAGAAATTAAAGAAGGTTATGACATTTACCTCAGTGAAAAGGCTGTGGGTTCATTCTCCAGTATCATAAAAATAAATAAAAATTTAAAATTTTTTTTTAATTCCATACCTGGGTGTGGTGGTAAGCACCTGTCATCCTAGCTACCTATGCATCTAGGCTAGGGAATCACTTGAGCCCATGAGTTCAAGACAAGCCAGGTCAGCACAGCAAGACTCCGGCTCAAGAACAAAGGAAAATAAACACAAAAAACAAAAAAAAATTGTACAAGTGTATTGTTTCACAGGTTGTGCTTAGATTTCAAGAAGCAGAGGACAAAAGGCTATATGAAATAGAATGATCATTTGGCTTTATAGATTTTTGCTAAAACCTTGTAAGTCTGATGAGGTATGTGTTCGGTGAATGGATCAGAAGGCATACGAATTTTTTTTATAAACATAGTATTTAAAAGTTTCCAATTATATTATTAAAAACTATTTAACTTTTTTGAGACAGAGTCTTGCCTGTGCACTTCAGACTGGCCTTGAACTCACTATGTAGCCCATGCTGGCCTCAGCCTCCTTGGTGCTGAGATTATTACAGGCATGCACCACCATTCCTAGCCTGGAAAACTGTAAATGTGGAAATAAGTATACAATGAATACCTGTCTAGTCATTATCTAGATTTAGCAGTTCTGCTGTTTTCATTTCTGCGTGAACCATTTGAAAGTAACTTCCAAGTACTGTACTTCATCAGTGATAACCTAAAAAATGTATCAACTAAGAATATCGCTCATTTCCTTGTCACTAATAATCTTGTCAGTAGATTTTTCTGTTATTTATAAAATATCACTTTAAAATTATAAAGCTTGTCCATAGAAAAATAAAGCCCTTTTTTGCCTTTTGTTTCACTGTCTTTCTAATATTTAAAGGTTTTATTGTAAAAATACTGGATACTCATAATATAAATATTTTTAGATATAGTTAAAATATCGAGCTTGTAAGAAAATATATATATGAAATTATAAAGAACAATAATATAACAAACACTGGAAATGTAGCACTTTAAAGAAACACATTAGCTGGCGTGGTTGTAAATGCCTATATTTCCAGAACTCAGGAGGCTGAGGCAGAAGGATCACTACAAGATCAAGGCCAGATTGTGCCATATAGTGAGTTCAAGGCCAGTCTGAACTACAGAGTGAGATTTTGTCTCAGAAAAGAAAAACAAAAAAAGAACATGTTAAATGTCTCTGTGTCCTTTGCAGTGTCATCCCATTGTTTCCCTTCTGAGGAAAAAAAAACACCTTGAATGTTTTAGTGTTTTGCATGTTTTTTGAAATTGCAGAGATTTCATTAAGATATTCTTTGGCAGCAGGTTTGTTCTTTTTTACTTTTAATTTTTTGAGATTCATGCACGTTGGTTGTCTTGCTGTAATTCATTCTTTTACTTTCCCTCTGCTAAAAGGTATTTCACTATTTGATAAAAGCAGTCTATGGTTGGTGGGCATTTGGATTGTTTGTACTTTTTTGATACTAAGGTACCACCGTGAGTATTTTAATGCTCTCGTAATAGTATTAACAAGTACAAGAGGCTCTCTGATAATTTTGTTAGGCTGCAGACTGCAACCTGTGTGAGGAGTAGGAAGTCAGTATATGAGCTCACAATCTGGTATTAAGCAATGTTGAGAGAGTACTCACAAACTAAATATTTTTTCACAGCACTTATATTTTAATCATATTAAAATATTTTTGAGTTGATTGGATTATGATACAAAGCATGTGTGGATTTGTGCAGAAAGACTTTAAGAGGAGCATTAAGGATGGAATTATAGGATCTAGGGTAGTGGTTCTCATGGGGGACAGTTTTGCTCCCACAAGGGGGCACTGGTGTTGTCTGGAGATGCTGTTGGGGTGAATGCTACGCTATCTGTTGGTAGAGCAGATGGATGATGCTAAATACCCTGCAGTTATCAAGACCACCTCTGCCCCCACACTGAAGAGTCCCAAGTTCTAAGGTTGAGAAATGTTTGTTCTGGGATTTGCTTATCTTACATTATTTTCTTCAACCTTTTTCACTCTTACTAGCAGTGCACAAATGTTCTGTCTTTTCCATTTGATATTACAGGATCTTAAAAAATGTTTTCTAGACTTGGTAGATGAAAGACTCTTTCACTGTCTTAAATTTCATTTCTCATGGGCAGTGAGGCTGAGCACCATTTTGTAAATTCATTGACAATTTGCATATTTGTTTGCTCAGCTAATCTTTTAGTCTTTTCTCCTTTCTCTGTGTGTGGATTGTGTTTGCTTGAAAGAGTAATATCAGTCACTTTATGTATTCTAAGTATAACTCCTATATTGTGTTTCATAAGTCTTTTCTCACATTGTTTGCAGAGTTTTTCTTTAAATGGGATGTCTTTTACTTGAATAGAAACATCCTTAAACATTTTGTGAGAAGTTTTTTTGGTGTTTTGAGACAGGGTCTTGCTCTGTAGACCCTGGCTGTCTTTCAACTCACTATGTAGCCCAGGCTAGCCTTAAACTCACAGTAATTCACCTGCCTCAGCCTTGAGAGTGCTAGAATTATAAGTGTGTGTCACCACACCCAGTTTGAAAAGTATTTTTTTAAGTTTGAATTTTTTCTTTTCCTTTTTACTTTCGTTCTTTTTTTTTTTTTTTTTTTTTCCCGTCCTGGGAATTAAATCCAGGGCTTTTGCACTCAGTTGCTCAGCCTGGGACTGAACTTTCCATCCTCCTGTCTTAACTACTCAGAGTGCTGGGATTAAACATGTGTGCCACCATATCTGGCTTTGGAAATTTTATATTGTATAAACTTAGTAGGTTTGGATCTTTGTGAATATTTAACTGTACTATGAATATTTAACTGAACAATCTTTGCAAAGGAGCTGTCTATCTTTCTAATATATTTTATTGAAATGTCTTCTTTAAATGCTAATATTAAACATGATCCCGCTTGTGGCAGAAATATTTTTGACAAATTTAAGTGTGTATCTGAAGGTACCCTACCTACTTTTACTCATTCTAAAGTGTATGTGTGGGGTGTTACTCTGTTTTCATAAAGATAATTGTGCCATTTTATTGCAAATTGGATGTATTAAAATATTTTTATTTTAAAAAGGTTGGAGGCGAGATAGAGAAAGGAGAGATGATCAAGCTGAAATATCCAGTGTGAGAAGTGAGAGTGGCACTATCCAAGGTTCCTTTAGAGGACGAGGACGAGGCCGCGGATGGGGAAGAGGACGAGGCAGAGGAAATCTTCGATGTATGATATAATTTTTTTGTTTTGTTAAATTAGATGAATGTTGAAAAAACTGAGCAAACCTTCTATTAGCTTTTCACATTATCGCCTATTATATTTTAACTGAGTTTTTTTTTTTCCTCCCCTTTGGTCTTGTAATAATGATAGCTTTGTTTTTGTAAACACTTGAAGTACTTCACTTTGGATTTTCCTTTATTTAAAATCTGTGCTCACCCTTCTTTTTTTTTATTCACATGAAGTGAACTCTGAGTATACATATGGTTATCAAGAACATGGGGGAAAGACCGATCAGCCATTTCAAACGGAATTTAATACCAGTATGATGTATTACTATGATGATGGGACAGGCATACAGGTATATCACGTGGAGGAAGCATTGCTTAAAAAATACATTAAACGCCAAATGTAAGTTGATATCAGATGTAATCATATGGGATAGTAACATTTATTGGACTATCAAACTTTAATGTGAATAGTTATCATGAGAGCGAATATAACAGTTTTCTAAACTATTAGTAAAGGAGAATGTCAATATTGATTATTTTTCTAGGAAATACTAGTAAAATAAGAAAAGTATTTTTTAAAAGAGTGTATTTGGCTGGATGTGGTGGCGCATACCTGTAATCCCAGCTACTTGGGAGGCTGAGACAGGAGAATTACAAGTTCATGGCCAACCTGAGCAACTTTGTGAGACCATCTCAAATATATAAAAGGTTGGAAATGTAGCACAGTGGTAGAGCACTTGCTGAGCCCGGGGTTCAGTCCCATCACTGAAATAAACAAAAAAGCTCAGGAAACTATATAAGTAAGTGGGTATAGTTGATTTGTGTTGTTCATATTGTGTCTGCTTTCTCTACCATTTAGGTATTGCTTTGCTTTAGGACATTAGTTAAAATGTCATTACATAATAGGAATACATAAAAGAACATAATATTTCTACATAGTATTTGAAATGGAACAAGTCAAACTTGCATTTGCAAATAGGTATATTGAAATTTTGCAAATGGATATAAATGACAAAAATAGTGGCAGATGGCTTTTGATTTTGTTTCAGCCAACTTCTGAATTCTGAGTTTATGTCAAGTTCTTTTTTGTGACATATTTAAAAAGATTACATAATCTTTTAGTTCAGGATCCTTGTTGTACTTCTCATAGTTACTTTTTGGGTTTTTTTTGTTTTGTTTTGTTTTTTTGGTCCTGGGGATCAAACTCAGGACCTTGTGCTTGTGAGGCAAACACTCTAACCTGAGCTAAATCCACTGCCCCTCATAGTTGCTTCTTGGATACTGATTTTGAAGTCATACAAATATTAGTATTTAAGAAAAAAACCATCTGCATATTAGTATTTACAGAGTATTTTATATATTTCTATAGAAATGTAGAAATGTGTTTATGTATTCTTGAGAAAAATCCCAAGTAATTTGCTTAATCACCTTACAAAGTTAGAATTTTTACTGCCTTTCTGTGCTGAAAGGAAAGGGCTATTATGAAAGTGCATAACATCTTTTTAAAGTCTATTTTTATTTAAGAAAGAAAATGACCCCTGCTTTGTTACTAGAAAGGAATTTTTTCATCTACATCAGCTGGGCACCTTCCTGGGTGCCTTCACGTGGACTTGATTGGCTGACAGTATGAAGCAACTTGTTGATTTTCCTCTTGCTTCTTTTGCTACAGTTGACGCATACACTGAAGAACAGGCTTTTTTGTGGGCAGAAAGTGCCTGGCACGTGACTATCACTTCCTATCATTATTCCTGTATTTTTTGTAACTGTTGCTGCCAGGTTCCTTCTGAGACCTGATGGTAGACATGCAGCTCTAAGTCAGGATAATTGGCCTTGGTGTGCTCATACAAGTGAGGGAGGAGTAAAGCTACTTCAGTGTTGACAGAATTTCTGATCATGCAGTATAGAGTCCAGAGCTACTAAGGTAGGACATGGTAACGTCCCCCAGGACACCGAACAACATATCAGACACGACAATGGTCATGACAACATTTTGTTATAGTTTCAGCAGTAAGGTTTTTGGCAAATGTCAGGAGAGCCATCTGGTTTAGGGAGGCTTGTTATTTTTGGCATGCTTTGATTAATAGAGATCTAGGTTTGAGGAGTTACACTTTTGACTTTGTCATTTAGGTTTCTAATATAGTACATAAATGAGCTGACTGATTAGGGTTAGATTTTTCTTTCTGAAATCACCTAAATTTTTCCTGCTACTTCTGGCAAAATTATGATAAATGTATCTTAAACGTAGCTATTCAAAATGATTGTTTAAAAAAAAATTTCAATGAGATTTTACATTTTCATGTCCAAATATTTAATTTTTAAAAATTTTGATTATTTCTAATTGGGATCATCTCTTGACCTTCACATTTGGAGATTAGAATGTCTGCAATTTATTAGGAGTTTTAAAAAATAGTACTGTAGGTAATAGAGGGATTTATGAGTGTTGTGTAGATGTTTTGGTTTTCAGAAAGTATTATGTTTTAAGGGAAGTCTTTTTTATTTTTGTTTGTTTGTTTATAGTGCTGGGGATGGAACCCAGGGACATTCTACCATTGAGCTAACTCTCCAGCCCTTTTTTGTTGTTTGAATTTGGAGATAGGCTCTCAAAGTTGCAATCCACCTGCTTTAGCCTCCCTGAGTGCTAGGATTACAGTCATGTGCCACCTCTCCAGACTGCGAAGTTTATTACTGATTCAGGGAAATTTGTATTGAAGAATAGTTGTGACTGAAAAAATGTCTGTCTTAATGTCTGAAATTTTAGGATTTTGCCATATTTATTATGTGCCTCCCAGGCACTGTGAATAGGGCTTTTGAGGTATAACAAAAATTAGAATATTCATTTCCTCAAATCTTTCTTTTTTTTTTTTTTTTTTTTTGGTGCTTAAGGAGAGTAATGACTTACTATTCCCGAGGTATCAACAATATTTCACTAATCTTTTTGAGAGCTTGCACTGCATGTCTATAGCTATAGCCATTATATTGGTTCTGTTTCTCTGGAGAACCCTAAAGTAATTTGTTTCTTATAAATGGTCCTTTTATCCCCTTCCCTCCCTTCTTCTCTTCTCTCCTCTGCTCTCTGGCAGAGGTAAGGAGTAAACACACGGCTTTCACACTGAGTTTATATTTCCAGCCCCCTTTTTTATACTTTGAGAGAGGGTCTTGCTAACTTCCCCCCACACTGGGCTTGAACTTGGGATCCTTCTACTTTAGCTTCCCAGAGGTTGTGTGTTGCTGTGCCTGTGAAAGCTTTTTATTTGATAATTGGATAAATAGCATTATAAAGAAAATTTGTGTATTTGCATATTTTAAGTGAAGTGATTTTTCCCCCCCTCTTCTCCACCAAAAGGTCCTAAGTGCCTAGTACTGTAGAGTTTGTCTTAAATAGTCCAAAGATACTTAGACACTGGGTTTTACACCCAGAAATGTGGACTGGCATACTGTCTCATAACTTGCCACCCTTTGAAAACTTTCTCTGTGCTTTGGAAATAGTGTATGATTATTATTAAACTATAGGCTATATTATCAAATCATTGATTTGTTTGGTACATGTTCTCCTATTTTTTGCCTGGGTCTATTTAGAATCTTACTACTTTTCTATATGGAGTTTTTAAAATAAGTACTTCTCAAAAGCTAATATTAAATGCATTTTGAATATTGTCTTTATATCTTAAGATTTGTAGTCATTGATCATACTATCTATTTACATTTCTGTTCACCTGTTTTTAAAACTATGCTTGGGGATTGAACCCAAGGCCTCAAGCGTGCTACATAGGCACTCTGTTACTGAGCTATACTCCCTATCTCTGGTTATTCTATGTCTTATAGTTACAAAGGAGGAGGAGGAGGGTCTGGAGGAATGGCTTCCTCAATAGTAGCGCCACCTGCTTAGCATTGCAGGAGGTCCTAGGTTCAATCCTCAGCGGCAAAAAAAAAAAAAAGAGATAATTTGATTCATCATTCAAATATGTAATTGTGTATGTATACATGTTCTTATGTGTTCACTTTTACTTAGTGTTCTGCTGTTTACTAGGGTTCAGAAGTATTATATAATTTCAGTACTTTCTAAATTTAGGAAATGAAACAAATATTTAAATGACTTCTGCAAAGGATATTTTGAAGTATGCTATTCTTCTCAGTGATTGGGGAAAAGTTGCTAGTTTTGTTAGTTAATTTGAGACAGACAGGGTTTCACTATGTAGTTCATGTTGGCCTTGAACTTACTGTGTAGCCCATGGTTGCTTAGAACTCAACCGCATTCCTCCCATGCTTCCTACGTGCTGGGATTGCAGGCCTGTGCCTCCATGCCCAGCTTATTTTGTTATTTAGTGTTTAAATGAAGTAAGCAGAAGTAGACTGGGGGGACTGAGGCAAGAGGATTGTGAGTTTGAGGCCAGCCTATATAGTGAGACCTTGTCTCAAAAGAATATTAATTACTGAACTATTTTAAAATAAAATGAGCTCTTCTCTATACTTAGGTGAAGCTGTTCTAAATAGGAGTCAGTGTTTTTTTGAAAATAATCAGTATTTTAAACTAGTACTCAGATAAGAGAGATTAGTAATTCAATAGAGTTTTGGGGGGTTTTTTGCTGTTTTTCTTTATACTTGTATTACACTGTTACATTTATGCTTAATATATTAACCAAATTCAAATATTTTCATAACAGCTGATAGTATAGTCTGTTGAAAAAGTGGATGAAATGTATGTTTACTTTTGTATTTCTCTTCTTAGTGAATATTACTTCAGTATAGAAAACTTGGAACGAGACTTTTTTCTTCGGAGAAAGATGGATGAACAAGGTTTCTTGCCTGTTTCTCTGATTGCTGGTTTTCATCGTGTTCAGGCTCTCACCACAAACCTTAATCTCATCTTAGAGGTAATTACTTTTAAAAAACAATCTATTTTTCACTCAGTTTTTCTGTGAACTTGAGATACAGGGTGGAACAGGTTTAGTCTCAGCTACTGCCGAGACTGAATTGGGAAGATCACTTGAGTCCATGAGGTGAGATCAACTTGGACAAAATAGTGAGACCTGCTATAAAAGAGAAAAAAATCATATCTGTATTTGCCTAAAACTCAGACAGCCTATCTGACTTTTCTTATTTTAATAAAACTGAAATAAATGTGTCACCTTGGAAAGCCTTCAAAGAATTGCTAATGGTATTGCCACCTGTTTTAAGTTCAGTCCTTCAAACCTGAACCTTTTTATTTTTGTTTTGTTATATCTGAGATTGGATTTCAATACTCAGTAGGTAGCCTGAGCTAGATTCAAACTTGAGATCCTCCTGCCTTAGCCCCTTGAGTGCTGGGATCATAGTACCACCATACTCAGCAAGCTTTGACCTTTAGTATTCTTTGTCCTTTCATCTTCAGGTTGCTATGTAATACCATGTCTTCCTGTGTAATTTTTCATATGCTACAGAAAGGCTAATTTAAAATGGACTTTATAGCCCTCCTACTGCTTTTTATTAAGCCACTTACCTGTCTAGTTTCTAGACATGCTTTTAACATTTTTTATTTTTCCTTTATGTAAAGCAATCAAATTATCAAATTACCCTATGTAGCCAATATCTTTCCCTATACACGGTCCTTGGCAACCACAGATTTCCTTTTTTTTTTAAAGAAGGAAAGGTTTATTTGGCTTACAGTTTGTAGATGTTTCAATCCATAGTTGGCTGGGTCCAAGGACTGATCTCCTTTTTTTTTTTTTTTTTCTTTGTTGGGGGTTGCTGGGGATCAAACTCAGGGCCTTGTGCTTGCTAGGCAAGTGCTCTATCACTAGAGCTAAATCCCCAAACTCCATCTCCTTTTTATCCCTATAGTTTTTCTTTTTTCAGAATAACATATATATGAATAAATTTGGGGGTTTTTAGCCATTGTTTCTGATTTCTGTCAATTAGCGCAATGCTTTTGAAATTCATCCATGTTGTTATATGAATCAGTAGTTTATTCTTTCATATTGCTGACAAGTATCTCATGATATAGATGTGCCATAGTTTCTCCATCCACTTGTTGATGGACACTTCTTAGATTGACTCCAGGTTATACAGATTATGAGTAAAGCCTAAGGGTTTTGTGTGGGCACATGTTTTTATTTGTTGGGTAAATATCTAGGATTGTGACTGTCAAAACATACAGTAAATACATGTTTATCCTCATAAGAAATGGCTAGTTTATCAAGTGGCTTTATCATTTTGCATTCCCACCATTGTGTATGAAACTTGTTATTCCACAGTTTAGCAGCACCTGATATTGTCAGCTATTAAAATAATAGATATCTAAGCCATGTGTGGTGCCACATGCCTGTGATACCAGTATGTGAGAGGCTGAGGCATGAGCATCAGGCGTTTCAGGCCAGCCTGGCCTACATAGCAGGACCTTATCTCAAAAAAAAAAAAAAAAGTACAGGTTTCTTATTGTGGTTAATTTGCATTTTTCTAATGAATTTGGAAATGTTTGTTACCTGTACACTTTACATGTTGAAATCTGCTCAAAGCCAGGCGTAGTTCTGCATGTCTGTAATCCAGCATTTGGGAGGCTGAGGCAGGAAGATCACAAGTTTAAGGCCAGCCTGGGCTATATAGCAGACTGTCTCAGAAAGGAGGGGTGGCTGGGAATGCGTGTGATAGAGTACTTTTTGCCTACCATGTGCAAGGGCCTGAGTTTGACCACCAGCCCGTAGACCCCTGCCCAAAAAAAAGTCAATTTAAAAAGATTTGGGCATGGTGGTACATGCCTATATTCCTAGCACTTTGAGAGGATCAGGTAGGAAGATCTCAAGTTCAAGCCAGCCTGGACAACTTAGTGCCTTAGTGTGAGACTCTGTCTCAAAATTAATAAAAGGGTTGGGCATACCGCCCAGTGCAAACTCCCTGGGTTCAATCTCTAGGACTGTAAAATGAATAAATGAATGAATAGGAAAAGAACAAAAAGTAAAATACTGATCATTTGGGCCTCAGAAGGTTCATACAAAAAGTATACCTTGGACAAAGTTGAGGTAAAGACTTAGACCAAATAGTGCTAGACATAATTTTTATTCCAAACCACATCTTGGTAATCGTGAGTTCCTAAACAGTGATGTATTGTGTATAATCAGTATTTTTGGATATATGAGGTTCTGTATGAATATTAGTTTGGACCTTTTCTTAGTCATAAAAACCTATTATAAATAACTACCAGTGGTAGGATACATAGATCCATCCCTTAGTGCCTGGTAGTGAGAAAGGTGTACATTTGCAAAGATCTGGTGATAGAAAAAGTGTACAAGTTCTGAGAAACCACAAATTCTGTCAGTTAAGAATAAAGGTCTAAAGTGAGAGTAACGCACATAGTTCTAAAGCTGATAATATAGTAACTATGCTTCTAAGTCCTCTATACTGTACTATAGCTTAAGTGTTATTTGCCCTGTCTTAACAATAAGAATTAAAAAAAGAGGTTACAGTAACTTGCATAGAGTGCACACATGGCAAGTTACAGGATCAAGATCAACTGGATCTAAAAAGAAGATGATACAAATAGCAAGAAATTTACAGGACAAGAATGAAGAACGATGTAAGCCAAAAAATAAATGAAAGAGGAGAAACCAGAATCAACAAGTGTAGCTTTGTAGACCTACTGAACCAGGGCAAATATGAGTGTCATACTAGTATTTTGCTTCTCTTGATAGTTTTTTTCAAGAAAGGAAAGACTTGGGTATATTTAAATACATATAGGATGCAGCTGATAGAAGTGACAGATGATTAAAAATGACATCTATAGAAGGACTTGTTTGAAGACTAACAATAATAGCAAATGCTTATTTAGAGCTTACCCCATGGGCCAGATACTGTCATTAACAGTTATTCTCATGACAACCCTAGGAAGTATATATTGTTGTTCCAGTCACACAGCTGCAAATACATACATATATTCATGCTCTTGATATGATTAGTGGCAAAGCATAATGAAACCTTATCTTCTTATCAGGAAAAGGACACCTTTCCCACTATTATAAATTCAGATGCATAATGAATATAAAATGAATGTAGGCTGCTCTAAAGTGTTTTTGTTTTTCCAAGGAATTTTATTTCTTACTATATTATCAGCCCACTAAAGTCAATAATGCTAAGTATAACAGTAACCAATAAGTTCATTCTACTGTTTATCATAATTGTATTTTATTTCAGGAATAACCTTTCAAAGAAAAAACAAGTTTTCTTCAAATTACAGTATACAGAAACTTTAAATAGTCACCTAGGGGTGCAGATGTAACTTATAGTAGTAAAGTGTTTGCCTAGCATTTGCAAGCCCCTGGGTTTGACCCACAGTGCCACAAACCAAAAAAAGTAATCTATAAATAAATGCAATAATGACATCGGTTGATGTAATTATTTTCATAAAACTGAGAATCCTTAATTGCACACCAACTATTTCATGTGGTTTTGAAAATACATTTTTTCCAATAGCTGGTTTTTATAAAGTACAAAGTGCCAGGCGTGAAACATGCCTGTAACACCAGTACTCAGGAGGCTGAGGCAGGAGGATGGCTGCAAGTTAAAGGCCATCCTGGGTTATATACATAATGAGTCAAAGCCAGTGTGAACTACAGAGTGAGACCCTGTCTCAAAAAAAAAAAAAAAGAAGAAGAAGAAGAAGCACAAAGCATAACTGTTTAAAAAAACACACATAAAAAACTGTATCTAAAATAAACAACTTTTTTTTTTTTTTTTAAACAGGATGATGCCCAGGGCATTTGTACTAACCTACATCGTTTTTTTAAAAAAATGTTTTCAGATGCAGGCTCTTGCTAAGTCACTGAATTGCCTAAGTTGGGCTCTCTTGTCTCAGCCTCCTGTAGTGCTAGGATTCCAGGTGTCCCCAGCTGTACCTGGCTCAGAATAAAGACCACTTAGAAATAGTTTTTTAAACATTTGAGCAAAAATTACTTGAACAAAATCACTGATTCGAGCAGAGTTTTTGAACCACTATCACTGTTGAGTTTGATCTGCTCTACATTATAGCCAACACTGTTGGCAATATTTTCCTATAAGTTTATTTTGGAAAATTTAAACCTGTGGGAAAGTTTCAACAAGTTGGGTTTTTTTTGGGTTTTTTTTTTCATTTTGTTTTTTAGATTCAGGAGTAGGTAACATGTTGTAAAATACAATAATCTTAGGTGTTCAGTGTAAGTTTTGGAAAGTTAAATGCAAGTAGCACCCCAAACAAGATAATTTCTGTGATGGTCTGCATGCTGGGTTTACTGTTTGCTATTGGGCTTTCAAGATCCTTCAGTGAACATAATAAGGAAAATGTAGAGAATACCATTGTTCAAGTCCATTACTAGAGGACTTTCCTTAGTCTTTCTCCATGAGATAGTTCAAATGCCCTTTTCAAAGGAGTTTTGCTTTAAATAAATTTTAATTCTAAATCTAAAATAATGAAAAATACTTAAGTGCTGTACTAATATTAAGGAATATAAATGACAGGTTCTTAAAGTACATGAACAGAATGTTCCCCTATGTTCTTTTTTAGTGAATTACTATTTTTATGAGTTAACATACACATAAGGTAAATACAGTGGTACCATTGTTCAGGAATTTAATTCTTTCCACACATCGGATCACAAACCGAATTGGATGAGAACCGAATCAAATTTCCCCATAAGGTCAACATTGAACCTAACCATTGAATTTGATTAGATTCTTGTCCAGTTTGGTTTGTGACTAGAATTGTGGAAAGAATTAAGTTCTTGAACTGAGGTACAAATATACATTTTTTTTGACAAAGTTAGTGTTTTATTCTTTTTAAGCTTTTAAATTTTTTATTTTATGTGCAAAGAGTTAGCATGGTCTCTTTCATTGAGTATATGTCCTGGATAATCCATTAAGATCACTTAGTCCAACTTGATGAAGCCTATATCCTTCACGTACTGATGCAAACACCGGCAGCACATGTTCAGGCTATACATCCGGATCAGACTGTGCCGGTTTGAGCAGACGTGGCAAGAGCAAGAGCCCTGGCTGAATTTCCTTGGGTGGCTCCAGTAGAGCTCTTGGTGACTTATGTTGCTTCCAGAGGTACAAGGAGGAAAAAGGCTAGTCTTTAATTTTTTTAAAAAAGAAATTTGCTTCGGTTTTATTTTACAGCATATTTTTAGGAGACCCCATAGCGTAGTGGCTAAAGCTTCTAGGTATGGACAGGTAATGAATGATTTGAATGCCAGTGTTTTCTCATAGTAGGCCTGAGATTGTTTCAGTTAGGTTTATTTAAGCTTCAAGTTCCTCATTTATAGAATAGGTGTCAAACCTACTATGTGAGGTATTGGAATCATGTGTGCATATTATTATTCAATAAATGGTGGTAGTTATTATAATAATAAAATAATGCTGACATTTTATTTGGTGATACTATTTTAAGTGAAGACAAAAGGAAGTATGAGGAAAAAATAGACAATAGAATTTGATCAATAGCAAAAATCATTTGCTTTTATTTTATTTAATAGTTCTTAAATGACTTTTAATTGTGAAAAAACCTCATGCTACAAGATGAATCATTGGTAAGTCAGGATAATTGTTACTTCACAAGAGCAATTTAAAAATTTGTTCTGTTTAGAATAATTTATGGATTTTTAGAACTATTAACAGAAATGTAGTCTAACTTGAGATTTTGTGATTTTTTTTTTAGTTATCAGAAATAAAAGATCTGCAATGAAAATTTTTTTAATAGAAGTTCTTTAATAGCTCATAATTCCTGTTGCCAGGCACTGAAGGATAGCACAGAAGTTGAAATTGTGGATGAGAAAATGAGAAAAAGGGTAGAACCAGAAAAATGGCCAATCCCTGGCCCTCCTCCACGAAACGTGCCGCAAACGGATTTCTCTCAACTGATTGATTGTCCAGAGTTTGTACCAGGCCAAGCCTTTTGCTCACATACAGGTAACAGCTTTTCCTGTAGAGTGAATAGTGTAACAGTGGGCTATTTGATCCATTTTACCTCTTTTTAGTCTATTTATATTTCATAGGAAAATTAAAGATGATTAAATGAATGAGTGACTTCTGATGCTCTAAATTTCATTTACATTACCTTCCATGCAGATCTATAATTTAAATAGGGGTCTAAGAATTAACTGATGAAACTCTCTTAATGCTTCCTGTTCTTAAATTATATATGTACTTTGTCATGTATTTCTACTTGTTTTTCTACCTACCTTTTAATTTTACTGAATGATTATAAATACATTGTGCCAGTATTCCCCCTCTAAGTTTGGAGTAGTCGAAAGGTTTTAAACTTGAATGGGATAGCCTTCCTTTAATTTTGTTACCAGTGTGCTACAAACTTGTCTTGCAAAGATATGATGACCCATATTTTAAAGGACAGTTGGGGTTCTCTTTAATCTGGTTGTGTTTAGAATTTCCCAGAACTTCTTTAGTGTTAAGAACTTTTTCCTGGATCATTTTTAAGATAGTCCCTCTTGGGAAAAAAATGTGCTTAAACTTTTTTCAGTCAGGGTGATGATCTACTGATGCTCTTGGATGTCATTTGATCGGAATATGCAGTGGAATAGGTGACTCACTGAAGTGCCGTTGTAAATATTGGAACAAATCGTGCTGTGGAAACGAAAGCAACCAGACTGTCTCCTGTGCAACAGCATCTACTCCCAACCCTCTGTGGAGGAGGCTGGGCCAGCGCTGCAGCGGAGATGAGCACCTTTGTGATGATGAAGTGGGACAGACCAGAGGACTGCAGTTGTCACAGGAGCTGCCCCTTTCTATGTAATTGGCCTGGCTGCATGGGCTGCTATTCTTCATGGTGGGAAGGTTAATTATTGTCATTGTAGAACTACTGCAAGATCCTTTTGTTTCCAGGCACAGGTACTTGTGTCCAGATCAATAAAGCAGGAAAAGAGAGGATTAAGAAGCATCTCCCAGATTGTTAGATCTTTTGCCGTTTGATTTGCTCTTCAGTATAGTGTGTGTTATATAACACCATTGTCATGATGTTTCACACAGAAAGTAAGATTTATTAGTGTGGACAACTAAGGGGTAAGAAATTTAAGAAACGAACAAGGGAATTTTTTTTACCTTACTGTTGGAAATGTATTTTTGATACTTCAGATATGAGACCTGCCCACTGATAAAACATTAATGATGGACAGTCTCATTGATATTTTTATCTCATTGCCATCTCATATTTTTTGTCAGCTCTGCGTCTAATCCCAGTAAGAAACTTGTACGAGGGTTTTAAAAGTTGAAGAAAAGTGATATTGTTTTAGTTTAGTTTTTAAATTTTTTTAAAGATATAATGGCTGGTTATATAAAGCAGAATTATTTATTGTATAAACTTGGGGTCCAAGATGACATTTTTAAACAGCGTATCAACAATCATTGGTAAGTTGGATAATATAGAAAATATTTTTTCCACAAAATAGTTAAGTCAAGTTGGTGATCCCTGTCCATTAACCATTTATGTATTATTAATAAATTTTCAATAAAATTTATTTTGTACATTTTGTGTTTTTTAACATAGATGCATACCAATACTATTATGCACAAACAACTCAGTGCATATTAAAATATGTTAGGCTCTATATTATACATCAGAATATAATGGTAAATAAAGATGGAAATATTATTTAGAATTGTGCCAATTCATATTGTCATAGGAATAAATACATAAATCATCTGTTCCCATGAATCTCCCGCTTAATAAGGAAGCCTGCTTCCCTCAAATCAATAGAGAAGTACAGTGTCAGCAGAAATTTGAAGTGGAAACAAGATAGAAAGTGTAGACTGTCTTTAGATGTATCTAGAAGTAGAGAAAAGTACTAAAACTATTGATCTCAAATTAGAAGACTTAAAATTTTTTTTTAAACTCTTGATTGTATGGTAAAATATTTTTAATGTAATTGATTCTCTTCATCAAAGAAATTAAAATTTCTATTTTTTCCTCTCTGGAGGTTGAGTTGTATAACATGAGTTGACATTCACACTGAGCAGAAGACCTTAATATACCACAGAGTCCTTTTAAAATGAAGGCTCTGCTGTGCTATGAATATGGTATTGTACAATCCACCTTTTTTGTGTGTGTGCCAGGGAATTGAACTCAGGGCCTTAGGCTTGCTAGGGAAGTGCTCTAACCATTGAGCTCAATCCATAAGCCCCCAGTCCACTCTTAAATAAAAGAATTATATCCCAGAGTTGAAAAGCCAGGTCCCTGACAATCTTGATTTAAAAATGTGTGAGAGCCAGGTATGGTGGTATAGGCCTGTAATCCCAGCACTTGGGAGACTGAGGCAGGTGCATTGCCTGGAGTTCCAGACCAACCTGGGCTATATAGTCTTAAGGACAGCCTGAACTACATACTGAGATGCTGTCTCAAAACAGACAAATAAGTGTTCTTGAAAATACTACATATAAAATATATAATCCTTCTAAAGAAACCTTTGTAATTAATCAGAGCTGTGGTCCTTCCAAGGTGGAAAACAAAGCAGTACTAAATAATACATGTTTATGGTGATTTGTTTTTGGAAAATGGCCAAATTGATGATTTTCATTTAATAAAACTAACAAGGAAAAATTTTGTATGTTCTCACAGGTTAACACTTAAGTATTAAAGAATGTGGGTTTTTAAATCTATATGAATTTAAAGTCAGATAATCTAAATCCTGTTTAAACTCGTTTAGACTCAGAAGATTAGGAATTTACAATTCTTAAATTTTACAAACGTAGCTGGTTGTGGTGATACATACTTGTAATTCCAACACTCGGGAGGCCAAGGCAGGAAGGAGGATCACCACATGTTCAAAGCCAGCCTGAACTATACATATTGAAACCCTGTCTCACAAAATCAAAAACAAAAAAACAAAAAAATTTACAAATGCATGGTTTGAAATCAGTTCATTATAAAAGAAAATATAGATGAAAAAATTTAGGGCATACTTGTAGCTTTTTAATTTTTTTTTTTTTTTTTTTTTTTTTTTTTGGTGCCAGGAATCAAACTTGGGGCCTTGGGCTTGCAAGGCAAGCACTCTTAACCACTGAACCAAATCCCCAGCCACGTGTAGCTTTTTAAAATTTTTCTTAGTATATATTCACAGTACATAATTACTACACTCATCATGAGTTCGCACATGTACCCAACACATCTTAATTTCTTTTTACATCCCCCTTTCCTGCATATAGCTTAATTATCATTAAATAAATACTTTTTAAGCCTCATTGCAAGACTTGTAAATTTTGTCTTACCCAAATTCTTCGGTGTTTTAATATTCCATTTCTAAGCACATGTGAATATAAACAAACACCTTCATGGTAGAAGCATAATTTATGCATAAAGAACAGGATCTTAAAAGTTTACGTTTCTAGAGGTTGGGAATTTAGCTTAGTCTCAGACATTTGCACTGAGCAGAAGACCTCACCTCAATGTACCACAGAAGGCTGATAATGAGAATGGTAAGATTGCTTAATGAAATGCAGGCTCTGCTGTGCTATGAATATGGTATTGTACAATCCACTTTTTTTTTTTTTTGGTGCCAGGGAATCGAACTCGGCCTTGGGCTTGCTAGGAAGTGCTCTAACCACTGAGCCAAATCCACAGCCCCTACTCCACTCTTAAGAAAATTTTAGCTCAGTCTGTCTCAATGGTAGAGCACTTGCATAGCAAGTACAAGGCCCTGAGTTCAATCCCCAGCACCCCCTTTCCCCCAAAAAGACAATAGCTTTTGATTTTCCTATTATGTGCCAGGTGCTGTTCTTATCTTTTAGATATGTACTATATATTGTAATTTAGTTAATTGTCCCAATGTGTATATAAGGAACTCAATCAGTACATATAGTGGAATAGGGATTGTTTGCTTTTAAGGTTTTATTTACTGTATGGGAATAGATACCACACAGTATTAGAACATTTCCCCAACACTATAGCATTGTGAGTGTGAAACAGTCTATACCCTGTGGTTTTACTTACACTGCTTTTGTGAATGAATTGGTGATAGATGTACCATTTAAAATGTTGTAGTTGTCTATGGTAGCGCAGACCTGTAAACAAGCCTGGGCAATTTAAGCCCTGTCTCAAAATAAAATGAAATAGGGAGTGTACCTCTGGGGTAGAACATTGGACTGCAAATAAAATGAAATGCATGCTTGTAGCTCAGTGATAGTACTTGCCAAGCATACACAAGGGCCCAGGTTCTATCACCAACTGAAAAAGGTGGGGGGTGGGGGGGTGGGGGGAGTGGTTAGAATAGCAGCATCCAATAGAAATATGTGAATCATACAAATAATTCCAAAGTTCTAAATTAATTTTAATGTTTTTAGTAGATATATTTTAGTGCTGAGAATGGAACCTGGGGTGTTATGCATGGTAGGTAAATAGTACCATTGAGCTATGTTCCCAAAACCCCCAATAGATATTTTAGAAGACTGGCTTGGTGTCATTTACCTCTCAGCACTTGGGAGGCTGAGGGAGGAGGAGTGCTGGGAGTTCAAAGGCTTCATAGTTTAAGGTCAGTCTGAATTCCACAGTTGAGACCCTGTGTCAAAAGATTTTGGGGTAAAAGTGTAACTTTAGCTTTTTAAAAAGATACTTATAAAGCAATTTGAACTTTACTTATAGAGTATGTAATTCTTTTGATTAAAAACTGGCAAAAATGCAGCCAGGCGTAGTGGTACACACTTGTAATCCCAGCACTTGGGAAGCTGAGGTAGGCAGATTGCTGCAAGTTTGAAGCCAACCTGGGCCACATGGTGAGGTCAAACCTGAACTACTTAGAGACCCTGTCTCAAAAAAAACAAAAAAAACTGGCAAAAGTGATAATGTGTAGAGGTAAGGCCTTTTTAATTACAACAGTTTCTTTGGTCTGGTTTGGTTTGGCTTGCTTTGGTTTGGTTCGGTTCTGGGGTTGATTTTAAGGTCTTTGCACTGAGCTATATTCCCAGGTCTGTTTTATATATTTATTTTGAGACAGAATCTTGCTAAATTGCCCAGGCTGGGCTTGAATTTTTGATCCTCTTGACTCAGCCTCTCACATGCTAGGATTTACAGGCATGTACCACCATGCCAGCTCTGCCCCCCACACTCCCTAGTAGGAGTTGAGCCCTGGGCCTTCACACCAAGCTACCACCCCAGTCTTTTTTGTACTTTTGAGATGAGATCTTGCCAACTTGCTCAATTGTTCAATCTGGTCTGGAGCTTGCGGGCCTCCTGCCTCAGTCTTTCAGAGTGCTGAGATTACAGGTGTGCACTATTACTGCATGACCTTCTACAGTTATGCTTGTAAAATTTGTAAAGTTTATCACTCAAGATGTGTACTTTTAATGTGGTGACCTCCTGTGCTTTACATTGTTTAGTATGAGCTAAGGTAGTAAGTGAGCATGCTCATTTAGCACATGCAGGCGAACTTTAAAGCAAAGAAAATGAAAAGTAGAAGTAATGGTTGCTTTACTTTAGAGTCTAATCAAACAGTGAAGAACAGTTACCTTAAGTAAAATATGTATGTAGACTAACTGGCTTAACAGCATTTGAGATTCCGTAATTACAAGTTTTCATCAACAGTTTCACATATAACTTGATTCACAAATGACTTACCAACGTAATTAGTAATTCACACTGACATGTTTGAGAAGTTTGAATGAATGTGGTAGTCTATGTAAGGATTGATGATACTCCTTTTATTTATTACTCAGTGGCCACTCTTTTGAATAAATATTATTAAAAGAACTTTATGTTTGAAAATTACTGGAAAAATTTTAGTTGAGATTGATTTGTCATCTGTTTTGTGAAAACACCAAGGAACAAATGAAATGTTTAAGAAAACCTGTTATTTTAACTGTAGAACTAATTTAAAATTTTAGAGTCTGCCCCAAATTCTCCAAGAATTGGAAGTCCCTTGATTCCAAAGAAAAATACTGAAATAAGTAGTCTTCAAGCAATGTTTAGAGGTTTGTCTACCAGTTTACCTGACTTGGACTCAGAACCTTGGATGGAAGTAAAACAGAGGCATCATCTGTCCCCAGTGAAATTAAAGGTGAGTTATAAACCAGGTGAAGCATGATACTCCCTTGGAGGGGAAGGTCAGTGACTGTTCTGTTTGTCAAATACACATGCTGGAATTACAGGAGTGTGCCACCATGCCCAGACTGGTCTCAAACTTAAAGTGATCCTCCTGCCTCAGCTCTTGAGTGCTAGGATTACAGGTGTGCACCACCATACCTACTTAAGGTCAGCGTACTTCTTGACAAAGGCTAACTTTTA
This sequence comes from Hystrix cristata, assembly GCA_004026905.1. NCBI lineage: Eukaryota > Metazoa > Chordata > Mammalia > Rodentia > Hystricidae > Hystrix > Hystrix cristata. The sequence goes on from PVJO010008817.1 coordinate 49,261, forward strand.
GCCTTGGAGATTGCATCCAGGACCTCTTGCATGCCAAGTGTGCACTCTGTCTCTGAAATATATTCACAGCCTGCTAAAATTATCTTTCTGAAACAAATGCTTTAGAATGCATATATAGAGTAGTTAGATATAACTTTGTGTTGATTTCTGAAAACATTTTTATGTTGTCATGTTGGTTACAGTTTTCCTTTCATAAAACTCAGCTACTTCACGTCTTTTTATCAAATGACTTTTTTTTTTTGGTGCTGGGGATCAAATTTATGGCCTTGTGCTTGTGAGGCAAGCACTCTAACCACTGAGCTAAATCCCCAGCAACTTTTTCTTTTTTTTTTTTTTCCTCAGCGACTTTTTCTTTTGAGAATTTCAAGATGATTCTTTTCTTCCCTACTCTTGAAATTTCAGGGTGATATGCCTTGATGTCCATCTGTTTCTTATTCTTTGAGCTGAGTGCTCATGTCCAAGAAACTAGCGTTTCTCTTCTTTTTCACTTTCTTTTCATCTGATATTGTACCTCTTCATTTGAAGAGCTTACTACTGTTGAAGTCTTTTATTTTATAGAAAGTTGGTTGTCCCTCAATATCTGGTGATTTTTGGTTGAGAGCTAATAAATTAGTTTGGGTTTCATTTGTTACCTTTAGATCTGCCCAGAGGCCATTTTGCTGAATGTGTGGTGTGATTCATACCCTTTCTTTATTTTACCTTTAGGAATCAATACCTTTACCTGAAGAGGCATCAAATCAATAGTGTCTTCCAGAAGAAGAATAACACAAGAACTTGATTTCTATTTGATGAAGAGAGAGAACAAACAGAAGGATGAAAAACACATTTATTGATTAATGTGATAATGATTGAAATTAGGAAATTGATGACCGGGATTTAAACAGGATTTTGATTGTAACTCAGACACAACCTATAGGAGAAAACTTTCTAGAGGAGATCAAGCAGGCCACCACTTATCTGGGGCAAAAATTACATCAGAAGTTGCTAAAGTTATCAATGATGACTTATGTTACTATGAACAGGATCTATGGATGGAAGATGATGAAAAACACACACACAGCCCTAAGGTAATTTTTTCTGGCCAACATTTCTCTGCTGGTACTTTGTTCTGATTATACTTTACTTCTTATATTTCTTAAACTAAAGGCCTAATTTTATGAAATTTTGAATATAAATGAGTAATATTTAATTTGAAAAATTTCTGGAAATATACTTGATAGTCACAATTGAGGAATGATTGGGCTGGGGATTTAGCTAAGTGGTTACAGTGCTTGCCTCACAAGCACAAGGTCCTGAGTTTGATCCCCGGCAACAAAAAAAAAAAAAAAAATTTGAGGAATGATTTCAAATGATAGCATAATGAGTACTTTAAAAAATTTTAAGAATATCACTACCCAATGACTAAAACCCTTGCTTTTTTCAGGTAAAAACAATAACTAGGCCCTTTCTTATATGAAGGAATTAAAAACTTATTATAGGCAGACTTAGTTTTATAGCTCATTCCTTACTTGGCCAGCACACCAGCTATATGACCTAGTGGATTTAGAAGGGATTTATGTTCCTGCCCCTTTCCTTCTTTCTCATTTTATTCTGTGGCACCTGCTTTAAGCTAGTAAAAATGGTTATGGACAAAGTATAAGGATTAAAGGGCTAATTGTCTTTCTCGTCCAGTCTTTATTAAGGTGCTTGGGGTGCTATAGGAAACCTTGTTCCAATTTTTTTTTTTAATCTTCTTGCATTTCACTGCAGATCCTGGCCTCTCCTAGTTATTAAGGTGAAATACATGGGTAGTTGACTGGTTTTCTGCCATTAAAGTTATCAGAGAAGCGCCCAAAGTTAAATATTTGTTTTTTGGGGTAGAGTAATGAGGGAAAGTTGTATAACATTATACAGTATACCAAGTAGGAACATGATCTTGGTTAGAAAGCGTTTCAGTTCCAGAAAGATATGCTGGCCTACTGGTGATTGAATGGAAGGCTGCCTGCCACTGAAGCTGTATGCTTTCCTTCTTAGTTTCCCATTTCTGCTTAGAATTTCTATTTCTGCTTTTAGTCTCTTACCTCCTCTCACTACCTACTACCTTTTTGGAGAACCTGCTTCAGGCTATATCTTGTTAAGTAACTTAGAGCTGAACTGTATCTCTGCCTGTCCTACTGATGTGCGAGAGGACACTTATTTTGTAAATTTGAGAGTTGAAAGTGGTTCCTTGCATAAACATTGCTTTTTATTTGTGATACTTAGGTTCTGTAAATAATATATTCACTATCCTTCTATATATTTTATTGTTATTTTGTGTGAAAATAAGATACATAAGACTAGGATTTTTTTTTTTTTGGTCTATTTCATTTACCTTTATCTCCAGTGCTAAACAGTTTCTGGCACAAGTATTCTTCAGTTTATAACTAACAATCATGTATATTTGATTTATAGGAAAATGTTTTCATGATTTTCAAATACCAAACTTTCAAGTCAACTTGAAAAACATGCAATTTGTAGATGATTATTGCTCCTAACTAAAGTATAGATAATAATGGTTTAAAGCTATGTGTTGACTTATTGAGGCAAGCACTGACCTTTTCCATTAAACATTAAGCAGGGGACAGTAATATTGGCCATATAACTTTAAGCATTGTGGAAAAATTGCAGATATCTTTTCTTTTCACCTGATTCTTACCTATGTTCCTGTTAGTTAACTCATTCTCCTTGGTTGTCCTCTCTCTCCCATTTCTGTATGAAGCTAGGCAAGTGCTCTACCAATTAGCTGCATATATGGACCCCTGAACACGGAACTTCCAATTAGACATGTACTTTTCTTGTGGGTCTGTGTAAAGAGAGACTAGTAAGCCGTTTAATATGTTCACTGAGTATCTGCTATATTCTAGATAATGTGCTAGTTCTTTTTATTTTTTATTTATTATTTTGAGACAGGATCTCACAATGTAGTTCAGGCTGTAACTTACTATGTAGTTCAGGCTGGCCTCGAACTCGAAGTAGTCCTCCTGCCTCAGCCTCCCTAGTCCTGGAATTACAGATGTGTGCCATTATGGCTGGCAGCTGTGCTAGTTCTTGAATACAGAATGAAAAAATAATAAATATGGTTTCTTCGTGCCTGGAACTTGTAGATAATTACAGAACAGACATTAAAACAAACACATGATATGTACTTAATTACAAATTATAATCATTTTTCTAAAGTTAAAAAGCAGGATGTTATTGGATTAGATGGTCAGAGACTTCCCCTGAGAGAGTCAGGTTATAGTGAAATTTGAAGTGTGATTAGAAATTATCCATGCAGAGATTACAGAAACAGTATTCCAGGAAGAGGGAGTAATAAGTCTATCTTAAGGATCAGAGGGGGAAAGAGTTTGTCATAGTTGAGAAACTGAACAGTTTGTCTTATGTAAAAGATAATTATGACTGTATTATAAAAAGATAATTGTAGCTATATAGGCAGGAGTCAGATCATATTAGAGTTTGTGGGCTATTTTAAATTGTGGGAAATTTATCCAAAGTAAAGTACAGGATTTTACATACCCAATGTAACACGTTCTCTTTATTTGTGAAAGTTCAGTGGTTGCTATTGCAGAGAACCCATCGTGTGGAAACAAGAGTAGCTAGAAGATACCTGTGAGGAGGCTGACCATCTATAGAATAGATGTTGGTATTATAAGACAGTACGTGGCATAGGATGTGTAGAAGTAAGAAGATCTAGACCTGAGCCCCAGTGAGTGTTTATATCAAAGCAGGGTAGGGAAATAGGATATTTGAAAAGCCAAAACTGGCTCCAAGAAGACAGAATAACCATGTGTGTCAGAAACTGGACTTGTTGAATTACAAGGAAATAAAAAATATGCCAGATTGATAGAACAGTTTTGGCAATCGTTTTTAATTTTTGGTGGATCCAGATGTATGTTGAACTGGGTCAAAGAATGAATATAGCCTTGCTGTTTCTGGCATGCCTTTAATGCTCAAGCCAAATAAAATGGCTAATACATGAAAAAATATCTATTTAAACTCTCCATAGAGCAGAAGTAGGGAGGTGAAGTGGAATATTTTTGTGTGTGTGTGTGAAGTGGAATATTAAAATCTTTTTTTTTTTTTTTGTGGTGCCGGGGATCGAACTCAGGGCCTTGTGCTTGCAAGGCAAGCACTCTAATCACTGAGCTAAACCCCCAGCCCTAAAATCATTTTTGCCCTAAAAAATGTTGTGGACTCTGGGGAGTTTGAGAAGTCTAGCGTCATAGAAGCATCTAAAATGGGTAAAAGATAAAAATCCAGAAGTAGTCAAAGTTGGGGATTACACTAGTTTTTCTTTCCATATTGAATTTGTAGCCTAAAGGAATATACCATCTAGGGAACTACAAAGAGTATCTCCCTGGTTTTGTTGAGTATTATGCAGAGTAAAAAAGTGGAAGTACAAGTTGTAATCATGTAACCCAAAGTCACACTGAAAAAAACTACTAGCTGTAAACATAAAGTGATTGTAACCTATTAATTTCATAGGAAAGTACCATCAATAAATGTAAGTCCATTTTGAAGACATTCACTTTTATCCTAGACCATAAAGAATGTACTCAATTTATAAGGCAAATGAACAGCTTACCAAATTAATAATCAAAAAAATAAAGTGCCATGTGCAAGAATGAACCAAAATTAACAGCAGGACCATTCCTCCAACTAATTGAGATAGTAGAATTATTTTAAAAATTATAGAGTGCTTGTATTTACTATGTTGAAGGAAATAAAAATATATAGAGAGAAGAAATTCCAAAGAATATCCATAGACTGGAAATAAAAGCAGTTGTGATTGAGATGAAAGTTTAATCAATTGAAGGAATTAATAGCAAATCAGAGAACATGAAGACTTAATAAATTGAGAAATTTGCATAGAGGCAGATAGAATATATGAAAAGACGGCACAGAATGATATTCTACAGTGTTTGCTTTATTGTTTGGTAAGATTCAAATTGTGTATAATTTGGCATCAAATAGATTTTATTATGAAACGTTTATTTTTGAAAAAAGAGAAGTAATACACTTGAACTACTGAGTAACAGAAAAGGTTGAAAAATATACATGTAGTCATAGTTTGAGAAGAAAAAGTGATAATGGGCCAGAGTCAGTATTTTAAGAAGTATAGTAATTAGGGCCTTTTCAGAACTGAGGAAAAGACCAGAGTTGAGCAGCCAAAGGAAAAAAAGAGATCTTTCAAAAAAAGAATAGTGATTACTAGGCAAATGACTTCTCAAGTTACAGAAGAATCTAATAAACAGTGGATTGATAGCTTTAATATACCGAGAGAAAATAACTTTCAACATACAACTGTATGCCTTTCAAAAAACAATCTTTGCGGTTGGGGATTAGGTCAGTGGTGGATCCCTTGCCTAGTAAGCGCAAGGCCCTGAGTTCAATCCCTGGCACCACCACCGCCCAAAATCTTTCAAGGAAGTAAAATATGAGAAATTGTCCCCAGTAGAGCCTCACTAAAGGAAGTCTCAAAGGTAAAATAAAAACCATTCTAGCTATTAGAGATACAGAAAGACTACGAGCAAAACAAGTGATAAATATATGAGTAAAGCTAAATGAATATTTATAAAACAATTGTTTTACAGATTAATGATATAATAACACCTAGCAGGAAATCTAGTATTTACATTTTGCATCTGAAAATGGTATTAATATTAGAGTTATTAAAGGTTTTTATATTGCAGATTGAATGATACCTTTATTTTGGTGCTGGAGATCGAACTCAGGGCCTTGTGCTTGCTAGGCAAATGCTCTACCACTGAACTAAATCCTCAACCCCACCAATTTTTTCTTTTTAAGTAGAGGACAAAAACCTTGAAGCTAGTAG
>PVJO010008817.1:55214-73112 GCA_004026905.1 Hystrix cristata
AAAAAAAAAAAAAAAAAAAAAAAAAAAAAAAAAAAAAAAAAAAAAAAAAAAAAAAAAAAACAGGTAAGAAAGTGACTAAGAGGTCATACAGTACAAAAATAAAATGGTATATTTAAACTCAAATATTTAACTTTCTAGTTTGTCAGAGTGTATGTATGTTAAGTATATCATTATTTTTATGTGATACATTAAAGAGACAAAGCAGAAGATTGAAAACAAAAGTATATACTATAAGATTTACCAACCAATTCCATCCAATAGATTCATCAGAGTCCTCATCAACATCCAAGCTGACTTTGCAGCAATTGGCAAGGTGATGTAGAGTTCCTGTGGAAATTCAAGTGACCAAAAAGTAGTCAAAACTTTCTTTAAAAAAACAAAACAAAGTGCAGTAAGACTGGGGCAGAAATGACAGAGTGGTAAGCAACAACAACTGAGCCTTTCCAAGATTTGGAATCCAGACACTGGAAAATCACGACCTGGGGAAGAACAAAAGAGAAGTAGATCCTGGGAACCAGGAGAGATCTGACGGAAAAATTAAAAGCTACAGAGAAATTGAATGGACAGAACACAACACGGAGAAGGGAAGAGGCATTCTGCACTTTCTCCCCACCTCTTGGCTTGTGGGAAAGGGGACCGAAGCTACACAGACAGTGAATGCGGGGGACTTCAGGGGGCCCAGGAAGAGTGCAGGATTCTGCTCCCATGTGAGTCCCTCGACAGGCAACAGCTGATGAGTGACTCCAGTAAAAACACCTGCCATAGCCCTAGAGCAAGTGCTTTGTTGAACACCATTCTGTGGAAGAATTGATTGTTTAAACCCAGGACACACAGCAGCCACACAGCTTCACTTCAGGGCTCCCAGTGGCACATTCCCTCAGTGACTGGGTGAGAACCATGTGTCATGGCTTGTATCTAGATGCCCCCTGACTAGGGCTCATGTGGTCATAGGTGGGGCTTTAAGAGGTTGCTGATCTAAAGTATGTGATGCTGGGATTGCTTCATGATGTGCTGCTAGGATTAAGGCTGTCCCACCCTGGATGTAGGGTGGGTAGGCTGTATAAGATATAAGGAGTAGAAAATTGTTGCCGGTCACTTGCTGCCTTTTGGCTTCTGCCTGCCTTGAACTGTTTCTCCTCTGTGATGCCCCCTGCCATTCCACTCTCATTGGAGCCAGCCCACTGTGGGCTGAAACCACTACAAACTGTGAGCCCAGTAAACCTTTCCTTCTTTGACTTTGGCTGTTGGGGTATTTTGTCTCACGAGTGAGAAAAGTAAGAAAGAAACCACAGGAGATAACCACTGACCCTGATAGAAAGAGAACTGCTGAGAAGTTTGAGCCAAAGGACACAGGCGCTGCTTCCACAGCCAGAAATCAGGCCCAGCCTGGGTTGGCCTGGATTTCCAAAGTCTCAGCATTAGTGCCCCCACTTACTCTAGTTCCTGCTGGTGCCTGCATCCAGCACAGACACTGAGTCTGACTGCCTTCATCTGCTAGCATGAACTGGGACACATCTTGGCTTGAACACTACTGGAAAATTGTACATCCTGGAAGAAAACCATGCATTCAAAAATCACAACTTTTTTTGTTTATCTTTTTTAGAAATGTGTGCATGTGTGTGTGTATTTCCTTTCCTTCATTAGTTTATTGGGTTTTTGAAATTTTTCTTTTGTTCCTTTTTTTCTTTACATTTTTCTTCCTTTTTTCTTTCTTTTGTACCTTTCTCCCTTTTAATTTTTCTGTCTTTGATTTTTCTGATTTTTATTCACCATGATTTCTTCTTTCTCCCTTTTTTCTTCTATCTTCTATTTCTCATCAGTTTTTTTTTCTGTTAGCTTTATCTAATTCTGTATATGTCTTTCTATAATAGGATCCTTTGACCTACTTCTCTCTCCTCGTGTAGTTTAAGGTTTCAAAATTTTCTTCTTGCAGTCCCTCATTCACAGCCCCCTATTATCTTTAATAGTATGACCATAAACCTTATTGGTCTTTAGATAATTGTCTCTATAAAATCACTGTTTCTTTTCTATCAGTAGAGATATAGATGTTGCATTTAGTACATATTAGCTTGGGTCAATACCTGGGTGGTTGTCTTGATATTTATGTGGTAATTGTGGATTTGTCCTCTAGGTTTAAGGATGGTACATAATTGGTTCTTATGGTATGTTAATATCTAATTTGTCTTGGATGATACTGCTGTAACTGATTTGATTGATGTTAACAAGGTCATATAATTGTTTTTTATGGGATCCAAGTTACCTTTGTGACATTAACAGAACCAGAGAACAGGGCGTTGGGTCAACTACATTGCATCCTCTCCAAATGACCTGAAGTGGTCAGATCTTGGGCCAGAGGCAAAGGACTATAGTTAGGTACATCCGAAGTACATCAGTGAAAAGTGACTAGAGATCTATTTACTAGCAAAAAATCTTTACAGTATGAACATCCACACCACAAAACAAAACAAATAATCAAAATAACAGGAACATGAGAAGACAAGGCAACAAAAGTGCATGCCAAAACTTCCAATTACCCCAAAGTCAATCCAGAGTGCATCAAGTGGGGAGAACAGCATAAGCCATATCACTGAACTAGTCAAAAGGATAATACAAGTTAGAAAACACATCAAACAGGTAGTTAGCAGGATCACAGAAGATAAAACTAAATAGATAATGGATGTAATAACTAAAATGGTCAAGGAGCCTTTTGAAGACACTAATGAAAAGCTTCTAAACTAAACAAAATGATACAAAACCTCAGTAAACAGTTTAGTTGAAGAATTAGAGTACATTAAGAGGTACTGTTCATCAGAAATCTAGGAGATTAGAATCAGAAGTCTAGGAGATTAAGTTATATTGAATGTATGCACACCAGAAGTGACCAATGTGAAGGACATAATTTCAGAGTTAGAAGACAGTGATGCTTAAAGATTAACTACTAAAAGAACCTGAACATGTTCCTGCTAGCTCGAACCACTGGTGTATGACTGTCCCATCAGGCAGCCTGTATCCCTGGTGGTGTAACAGGTTCTAAGCACTTTTATCAGTCTTTTTACTTACAAAACTAATAAAAAGTCTATAAATGACCAAATATAGTTAATTGCTTGAATTTTAATAATTATTGCACATATGTAAATATTTATTATTCATATCAATTAAAAGTTCATACAATTAAATTATTTCATTAAATTAAAAAATTGGTATTTGTGAAGTTAATAATTTCTTTAAATTTTAACATGGAAATCTTAAAAGTACTGCATTACTGGTATATAGCATATACATTTGCAACTGCTGTACCATAAATTAGCTGTGTTACAGTTTATACCATTTTAATGTTTTCCTTCAGGAATTCTAACCTAATGAACTATATCCAATTAAATCAACTCCTTTCTTTGCATTATTGCAATTGAAGACCTCATGAGAAGTGGTACAAGCCGCCCAATGGGACAGTCACACGTATAGCACTGGTTGTTCAAGCCAATGCAGATGACCAAATTCAAATCAGAGCTGCCCAGCAGTGAGACATGGATTATGACCCCAACCTGAATGTGTTAAGAGCAACAAGAGAACGTGAAAAATGGGACATCTAGATGACACAAAGAGGACTAATCTACATGTAATTAGAATAACTAAATAATCAGAGGACAGCACAAATGGCATAAAAAACCTGTTCACAGAAATAATGGTGGAAAATTTCCCAAACACAGTGAAAGAAACATACATATAAAAAAGGTTTATAGAACCCCAAATAGTCACAACCAAAAGAGAACCTCCCCTTTTCACATAATGAAGTATTACAAGTCCATCACAGGGACTAAAAGCTGTTAGAGAAAAGCGGCAAATAATTATAAAGATAAACCCATCAGAATTACAGCAGACTTTCAACACAAACCTTAGAGGACAAGAGGGGTTGGAATGAAGTGTTTGAAGTCCTAAAAGATTACAACTTCCACCCCCAATTTTATGTAATCTTGCAAACCTTTCCTGCAAAACTGATGGAGAAATAAGATATTTCCATGACAAGGGATACCTCAAAAACTCATAACCACAAAACCAGCATTACAGGAAATTCTCAAGGATACCCTAAAAAGAGACAATGAAGCCAACAATGTCAATAAATCAAATGGGATGAATACACTTGGCAGGATGAGCAGCTAGGCAAAAGGAAAAAATAAGGAAATTTATGTAATAGCAGCAGTAATTCAATAAACTTCAGCAAGAACTCTTAATGTGAATAGTCTCAATTCCCCAATCAAAAGATGCAGATTGGCAGAGTGGATCCACCCATTCGTGATAATATACCTGAAGAAAATAGGTATAGAAAGTATTTACCTCAGTCTAATTAAAGTCATCTATGACAAACCAACAGTCACCATCATATTAAATGGAGAAAAGCTGAATACTTCCATCTAAAATCAGGAACAAGACAAGGATGTCTTGCTATCAATCCTATTCATCATAGTCCTCAAAACATTAGCCAGAGCAGACAAGAGAAAGAAAGAAAGGGAATATATATATATAGGAAAGGAAGAAGTTAAATTACCATTATTTACAGATGACAAGATCCTTTACATAGAAGACCACAAAAGCTCCACGAAAGACCCCTAGAATTAATAACCAAATTCAGTAGTAAACCAGGACACAAAGTCAACAACTGAAAAATCAATAGTGTTCATGTACACCAACAATAAACTCACTAGGTGAGAAATTAGGGAAACAATACCTTTCACAGTAGTATCAAGTAAAATGAAATACATAGGAATTAACTTGACCAAGGAAATGAAAGACTTCTACAGTGAAAACTATGATACTTAACAAAGGAGTTAGGATATCAGGATACAGAAAGAGCCAGGCATGGTGCCACACACCTGTAATCCCAGCACTTGGGAGGCCAAGGCAGGATTGCCATGAATTCAAGGCCACCTTGGGTTATATAGCTCAAGGCCAGCCTGCACTACATGGCAAGACCCTGTCTCAAGAACAACAAAAAACAAAACAAAAAATATAGAAGGATATCCCTGTTCCTTGATAGGAAGAAGCAATATAGTCGAAATGGCCATACTTCAAAACTGTTACACAAATTCAACACAATCCCAGTCAAAATACCAATAGTATACCTTCCTTACAGAACTAGGGAAAATATACCTAAAACTTCATATGGAAACAGAAGAGCCCTAGGATATCGAAACAATCCTGGGCAACAAGGAAGGACAAGGCAGGCAGCACCACAATTTTCAACTTAAAACTATACTATAAAGCTATTGTGACAAAAACAGCATGGTACTGACAAACACAAAAATCGACTTGTGGATGGAACAGAATAGAGCAGTGTGCACACACAGCCTTTTGTCAGTACATGAGCCAAGTTGCCCCAGCAGCTGAGCATTGGATAACAGCTCACTAAAGATGCCAAATGCAAACTTCTACCTTTCAATAAGTTGTTTATATCATTGAAAGCTCTGTTACTTTGTCTTTTGAGACAAAAGATGTTAATGTATGAATTGGTTTTTTTCCTAAACTGAAACCTCAGTATTCAGGTTGATTTGCATTATTGGCACTTAGTAATGAATGAGTGGATTTTGGGTTGCAGTTTGTGCACTGGTTTCTAAAATGTTTGCCATCACTGGGATACAGAGGGTGCAGAAACAATTCCAGGCACACCCAGCTACCTTATCTTAGACAAATGGGGCAAAATTTGTCACTAGAGAAAAGATAGTCTAGTTAAGAAATAGTGCTGGGAAAACTGGCTATCCACATGCAGAAGATTGAACCTGAACCTGAACCTAAACCTGTATCTCTCATGTAATAAACTAAAAACTAATCAAAGATCAAAATATTAAAACAGAAACAATCTATTGGAAGACAAAAAAGGCAAAACTCTTGAAGACAATAGGTATAGGCAAAGACTTTCCAAACAGAACCCCAGTTGCTAAAGGAATAATACTGTGAATCAACAAATGGGATCATACATAATTAAAAAGCTTTGCAAAGCAAAGGAAACCAACAGTGACGAGACAACCTACAGAATGGGAAAAAAATTTCACTAGCTATTCATCAAAGGACTAATATCTAGAAATTATTTTTCAAAAATTACCCCCAATTTAAAGCCCCAATTTAAAAAGGGCATTTTCAGTGAACAGACACTTCTCATAGATGTGCAGAGGGCCAATAAATATATGAAAAACTTCAACATCACTGGCCATTCAAGAAGTGCAAATTGAAATAACACTGAGATTCCACCTTACTCTATGTAGAATGCTTATCTTCAAGAAAGCAAATTACAAATGTTATAGAGAGTGCAGGGAAAAAGCAACTCTTCTTCATTGCTGGTAGGGGTATAAAATAGTGCAACCACTATGTAAATAAGTATGGAGATTCCTCAAAAAACTGAAAACAGAAATTCCACTTTCCCCAGCCATACCCCTTCTAGATATCTTCTTGAAAGAGTTAAGGGCATTGTGTTAAAGGGACATATGCATACCCATCTTTATAGCAGCACAATTCATAATAACTAAATCTTGAAAGCAGCCTACGTGTCCATCAACAGATGAGTGGGCCAAGAAATACGGTATTTATACACAGTGGGCCGCTACCTTCTCAGGAAGGCCAAGCTTGATTCTTTTGTAGGACAACGGATGCATCTTGAGACTACTATTAAGTGAAGTAAATCAGATACACAAGCTTAAATATAGCATGCTTTGTCTTATATGAGAAACCCGATACATAAATAAAGTGCAAAATAAGCGAAAATAGAAAAAAAAATTGTACTCTGGTATAGCCAGTGTAGGTGAAAGTGCACCTTGATGTAGTATAATTGTCTTATGTGTTTTATGGTTTTTGTCCTGTTAGTCTGGCCGTTAATCTGTGTTTATTGCAATTAACTTGAAAAAGACTTACAGATTGATGCTGGCAAGAAAAAAAAAATTGGGATGGAGAAGAAAGGGGGCAAAAATTGAGATGTGTTATGTGTGTGTGCCAATTCCCTACAATGAATGTCGTCATTGTATACTGAAAAAATATACTAATACAATTTTTAATTAAATAAAAAAGTTAAAAATATTTGAAGATTTATGCTTTCTGTTTTGAAAAAGCTACAGTAATCAAGACAGTAGTACTGCCTTGAGGCCAGGCACATACATCAGTGAAATAAATCCCTGAGTCTATTCTCAACTGATTTTCAATAATACTGCCTCAGCCATTCAGTAGGGAAAGAAGTTGGAATCAGTGGTTCTGGGTCAACCAACTGGATATCCATGTGCAAAATAATGAAGCTGGACCCTTTTCTACCTTACATAATATTAAAAAAAATCAATGAGTTAAATGGTTAAATGTTAGAGAAAAAATTGTAAAATTCCTTATTGTTGTCATTGTTTTATACTTCTGGGGATTGAAACCATGGTTTTGCATATGCTAAGTACAAACTGTCTGATCTATACCTCCAATACCATGAGCAGACCTTTCTCAAAGGGGTAGAGGCAATACAATGAAGAAAAGGGAGTTTTTCAATAAATGGCATTAGAGCATTGGAACATTCACATGCAAAATAATCTAAAGACAGACTTCACAAAAATTAAGTGTATACCTAAATGTGAAATGCAAAACTGTAAGAGAAAATGTAGTTGACCTTCGATTTGGCATAACATTCTAGATACAACACCAAAACATCATTGAAATCCTTGATAAGCTGGGCTTCATCAAACTTAAAACATCTTCTTTTGAAAGACACTCAAGAAAATGAGCAGACAAGCCAAAGACTGGGAGAAAATATTTGTCAGGAACAAAGTCATAAAAGGACTATTAGCAAAAATACTTAAATACCACTTAATACTCAGCAGTGAGAAAACAATCTGATTAAAAATAGCCAAAAAACCCAAATAGACATTTGGCCAAGAAAGAGCAATAGATTTCAAATAAGCATATGAAAAAATGCTTGACATTATATGTCGAGTTACAAATCAAAATGTCAGTGAAATATTATTACATACATTTTAGAGTAGGCAACATCCAAAATAGTGACAGCACCAAATATAGGCAAGGATGTGGAACTTTAGGAACTCGCATTCATTGCTAGTGGGAATGCAAAACAATACAGCCCCTTTGGAAGGCAGTGTGACAGTTTCTTACAACACTAAAAATATTTTTTTTTAACCAAGACCATGTATTGGTACATCGTATACACAATGATCACATTCATCATGGTTATTTTGTACCTGTATATGATGTATCCTGGTTCCCACTCCCCTTTCCCTAACCCTCCGTCCCGCTCCCCCCTCTTCCCTATTTACAGCAGGTTTATTTAGATTTTTCCATTTTTTCCCTTTCCCCTTTCTTTCCTTTATTCCTTCCTTCTTTTCCCCCCTTCTCCCTTTCTAGTTCTCCTTTTGAATATTATCTTCTCTCCACACAATATATATTATACCTCTTTGTCCTTATTTACACTTACGGTTTCTCATATCAGAGAAACAATTCAATGTGTACTCATGAGTGTCTGATTTACTTAAGAATATGTTCTCAAGGTGCATCCATTTACCTACAAATGTCTCTAGTTTATCCTTTTTATGGCAGAGTAGTACTGTGTAGAAAAACCACCTCTTCTTTAGCCATTCATAAGTTGTTGGGTACTTAGGTTGTAAAACTAAAAATATTCTTAACTAAATGTTTTAGTGACTTTCTCATTGTTGGAACAAAATACCCATCACCCACAAGTTAAAGGAAAAAAGGATTATTTTGGCTCACAGTTTGTAGAGGTTTCAGTCCATGGTCGGCTGGCTCCAAGGCAGGGTGGCCTGGTGGAGGAGAAACAGTCCATGACTAGGCAAGCAGACAATAACCAGCCTCCCCCTCCATTTTATCCCATCCAGGCTATAAACCTTTTGGTTTGTGTTACCCACACCTAGGGTGGAGCCTCCCATTACCCACACCCAGAAGTATGATAAATCAATTAGTGGGTTAATCCAGTACAACACACCCTTAATTCACATTGACCCTAAATCCAGCTACCTCTAAAAAGCCCCACCTATGAGCATGTAAGGCTTTGAGGGGACATCGAGATACAAGCCATAGCACTAGAGAACTCAGCAAATGTACCCAAGTGTGTTGAGATTTATAGCCACACAATAAGCTCTACAAGGATGCTTAAAGCAGCTTTAAATCTGTAACTGCCCAAACTTGGAAGAAACCAATGTTTTTTAGTAGTTAAATGAAATAGATTATGGTACATCTACTCAATGAGATATTATTACTCATTGCTATAATTGAGTTATCTAATTAAAAAATATGCATGAACTTCATCAATGAAATACATACTGTATTACTCCAACTATTGACATCCTAGAAAAGTCAAAGCTATGGAAACAGTGACAAGATCAGTAACTGCTAGTAGTTGGGAGAAGGGAAGGATAGAGTATTTTTAGGGGAACTCTTCCTTGTTATACTGTACTAGTAGTGATCATCTACTGGTCAAAACCCATAGGATGTACAACACCAAGAATGAACTCGAATGTAAACTGTGGACTTTAAATGGTTATACTTTATCACTATAGGTTCATCAGTTGTAACCAGTGTATCATCCTGGCACAGGATGTTAATACTTTATAGTGGGGGAGGATGTGCTTGTATGTGGACAGGTTATGTGGAAATATTTTGTAGTTTCTGCAGAATTTTGCTGTGGACCTAAAACTATTCTAAATCTGTTTTTTAAAAAAATGGATTGAGGTAAATACATCAATGTAGATTATACATCTTGTAAAGGACCTATATTTGGAATATATAACAACAGCTTAAGACCACCCACCTTCAAAATGCACAAAGGATTTAAATAGACATTTCTCCAAGAAGATGTACATCTGGCCAATAAGTATGTGCAAAGTTGCTTAACATTAGCCACCAGGGTAATGAAAATGAAAATCTCAGTGAGCCATCTCACACCCAATATGATGATTATAATAAAAAAATATATCCTAAAAAGTGTTAGGATGGGGAGAAATTGGAACCCTTATGCGGTGCAAGTGGGAAAGTAAAATGGAACATTCACACTGGAAAAAAATATGGTGGTTTTCAAAAGGTTAAAACTAGACCTGCCACACGTTCCAGCAATTCCATTCTTCTGTGTGTTAGCTAAGACAAAAATGTGTCCACTTAAATATCTATAAATTTTTATTGTAGGATTTCAAAAGTGAAAATAACTCATTTTTTATAAACTGATGAGTATAATGTATTCATACAGTAGAGTGGCAATCAAAAGAAATTAAGTACTGATATATGATACAACATGAAAACATTATGGAAATGGTAGCTGAAAGGAGGCAATCATAAAAGACCACATATTGCATGAATCCATTTATATGAAATATTCTGAACAAGGAAATCTATATAGACAACATGCAGATTTTTGGTTGCCTCAGGTGGAGGTTGTGGTAGAGGGTTAGGAAAGAATGGTGGAGTGAATGCTAATAGGTAGAGTGGTGCCTCAGTTCAAAAACTTAATTTGTTCTACAATTTTGGAAAAGATGACCACATCTGTGTTTGTGGGTTTTTTGGGTTTTTTTTTTTTTTAATGTATTTGTGTGGGAAAGATGGCTGCGGTCATATTGTCACTCAATGCAGAGTTTGGAAAAAAAAAAAAGACAATTTTGCCAAATGCTTCTGTTTGCAAATCAGATTGTGTACTGAGTTACTGCTGTATTGGGATTTTATGGGTGATGATGAAAATATGTTAAAATTTTTTGTGTGATAGAGTCTGGCCTCAAACTCTTGATCCTTCTGCCTCAGCCTCCTGAGGATTGGGATTATAAGTGTGTGCCACCACACTTGAATGAGAGCATTTTTTCTTTCAGAAATAGAAAATTCATATAGACTTTCTTGGCATCCTGAATAGCTAAAACGTTCTTTAAAAAGAAGGAAGTTGGAAGTCTCACTTCATTTCAAAACATTGTGCTGCTGCCATTAAGACTAGCTTATAGAGCAATGGAGTAGAATAGAGGCCCTAAAAATAAACCCTCATGTATATGCTCAAATGATTTTTAACAAATCTAAGAAGACCACTTGATGGAGAAGGGGGAATCTCTTCAAATGATGTTGGGGGAAAATGGGTATCCATGTGTACATTTCACACCATATGTGAAAATTAATTCAAACTGAATTGAAGTCTTAAATGTATCACCTAAAATTTACAAATCATGAAGAAGAAAATCCTGACATTGGATTGAACATGGCTTCTTGGATATCACATCAAAAGCTATTGTTACAAAAGTGGCCAAATTAGAACTCATGGAGTTTAAAAATTGAATGTGTATGAAAAGACAACTTATGGAGTGGGAGAAAATATTGGAAAATTTTGTCTGATGAAGGGTTAACATTTAAGACCTCCAGCTCAACCAAAATAGAATTTTTAGAATGAGGAAAGGGCTCATATAGACATTTCTCCAAAACTTACATAAAGGTGGTTTATAAAGATTTGAAAAGACAATCAACATCACTTCAGTATAGAAAGAGAAAATTAGTCATGTGATATTCAGATGGCTACTATTAAAAGTGTTAAGAATATGGAGAAATTGGAACACTTGTGCACTGTTGGTGGGAATGTAAAATGATGCAGCCCATGTGGAAAACAGTATGGCAGCTTCTCAAAAATTAAACACAGAAATACCATGTTATCCAGCCATATAAATTCTAAGTACATATCCAAAAGAACAGAATGGAGGATCTCAGTGAGATATTTGGATATTCATGTTTATTCACAATAGTCAAGTTGTGGAAGTAATCCAAATGTCCTTCAGTGGATGAATAAACAGAATGTGCTGTGTACATACAATCTATGTTATTCAACCTCAAAATTACAACGGAAGGAAATCTTGTCATATGCTACAACATAGATGAACATTGAGAACGTTCTGTCAAGAAAAAGACAACTTTTGCAAACAAAATGACAAATACTGCATGCTTCCAGTTAAATGAAATATTTAAAGTGAGATTTATAGAGTGAAATAGAAGCAAATAGAATGTTGGTTGTCAAGAGCTGAAAGGAGGAGGGGAAATGGGAAATTGTTTAATTGGTACAGGGTTTAGGTTTTGCTAGATGATGAGTTTTAAAGATCCAATAGCAAAGTGAGTGTACTTAATGAACTTAAAATGGTAAGTTTTGTTTTTAACACAAAAACGGTTAACCCAAACTCCTCCTCTCTGCAAGAGTGACAGAATAGTCTTGTATTCAAAGAGCATTAGTAGTGAATGCTAAAGTTTATCATGTAATGATAAAAGCTGAAGTCCGTCAGGAAGGTATAACTCAAAGTTAAGTGCTTTTGATACACGAAACAAAAATTGATAGGACAAAACTACAAAGTATATTATTTAATTTAATTTAGGTAAATAGGGAATAATTAGACAATAACGGTAATTCCAGAAACAACTCTCCCTAAGAACTACAGAATATGAGATGTGATTGAAAATAATAAATAAAATGTATTACAATAAAAGACATTGCCATTAATCCTCCTCCTCAAAATGCTCCCTCTTCCTTTGAATACACTTATCCCTTTTTTTTTTTTTTTTTTGAGACAGGGTCTCACTAAGTAGTCCAGACTGGTCTTGAACTCACTATGTATCCCAGACTGGTCTCAGACTTGCTGCTATTCTCCTGCCTCAGGGTTTCAAGTGCTGTGATTACAGGCACACACTGCCACACCTAATATCCCATCATTTTTTCCACTTTCTGGAGCAGCTGTGTTTTTAGTTGCACTGTCATGGCTGCCTCTATGTCCTGAATTGATTCGAAACATTTACCTTTCATGGTCATTTTTACTTTGGGGCAGATCTACAAGTTGCACAGTGCCAGGTCTGGTGGATAGGACACACTATAATATTTTTACAATCCTACCTTTCTTTTGGATGGCACATGGCAGTGGCATTCACTGTATTTTGGGTCACACCTTGTAAAGACACTTATGAAAGGATTTAAAGAACTGCTTCAAAAAGTGGCAAGAATGATGGGATGAGTGTGTTCAAAATGAGAGGGAATATTTTGAGGGGATTTAGTGGTAGAGTACTACTCCATTGTGTAAATACCACATTTTTTAATCCATTCATCTGTTGATGGACATACAGGCTGTTTCCAGGATTTAGCTACTATGAATTGTCCTGCTGTAAACATGGGTATGCATACATCACTGTGGTATGATGTCCTTAAGTCTTTTAGGAAGATACTCGGAAGGGGAAGAAAAATGAGACATTCTTGAGAACATGAATGAGAATAAGGCATTACAGATGAGATAGGTACAGAAATTCTACAGTCTTAGCCAACCAAATTCAGCAGTGTCTTTTTAAAAACTACGTAACAAAATTGTGTCCATTCCAATAATACCAGTTGATTGTTAGAAAAATTAATGAAATTCACAGTAACATTGTAGAAAATTTTGATCATTTAAATGTAGAAATTGTACAGTGATACCTTGGTTGTTGAACTCAAGTCATCCAAATTCACGTTTGAACACCCAAAAGTCTGAGAAATGAACATAGTTTTCCCAAAAGAAATAATGGAAAACCAAATAATTCATTCTGAGGCACAAAAAGTACACTTATAAATGGCATTTTCCAGAACTTTAACAAATTTCACAATGATTTCTTTCTTCAGCTCTATTATGGTTCTCACAGTTTTTCCCTTAGCTTTACTGCTGGTATCACTAACTTTCTTTGGATCCATGGTTAAGATATTTTATGGCAATAAAGCACAATGACAACTGTTTTAACACTCTAACGCAAGTGCTACATGTTGTCTGGGTGAAAGCAGCACTTAGACTGAAGCATCACCCCTTCGTGTCCACAGTAAACGCAACATGTAACTCAGTCTCAGCCTGAACAGGTTTTCTTCAGGTTGAATTTTCGGTTGAACTGTTGAGCAAAGTTACAAGCACTGAGCAGAGTTTTCAAATTTTGCTTTTCGAGTAGTAGGAAGTTCGGGCTTGGAGCTGGCTGACAACCAGGATATCACTGTATTCAATAAAAGTCAGTGTATACTGGGCACGGTGGCGCACCCTATAGTACCAGTACTCAGGAAGCTGAGGCCAGGGGATCCTATGTTTGAAGCCAGCCTGGGGTACATAGTGAGAGCCTGTCTCAAAAATGCCACACCCACATACTATACACAAATTCAGTGTATATGTATGAGAAAAAATTTTTTAACAATGTAGGGATAATCACATGTCACAGGTATTAAGGTGTCTGGGTATCTTTGAGGGGCTTTCTGCCTATAATAAAGTCAGTCTTTAAAAAGATGCACCAGACCTTTAAAGAGATGGTGTTGTGCGTTACACTTAATAGAAAGATATGAGTGATGACATTAATAGGGAAGTACTCAATTTTCATGTTTTGGAAGACTTGGTGTGGTAAAGAGGGTAATTGTCCCCCATTTAAAAGTTAATAAAATTCAAGTAGTTTCTTTTTTATGAGAAAATGTGTCTAGTTCAAAGAGATGTACAGATATTCCTCATTTAATGGTCTGTTTAACGACTGCTTATACTTACGACCAAGGTACACTATTCAAATTTACAACATGCCACTTGAACTTGTGACCCACCGCTCAGAGTTACCACCCTTTTTTTTGTACAATTCTGCACCTCTTGTTTATCGAGCCTCAGTGTCTTTTTTTGAACAATACATTTTGTTTACATAGTACTGTAATTTTTGCTGATTGTACTGTACAGTACTGTCTTTTTATGTTATACATTACAGTACTACATGTAAGAGTTATGCAAAGAAAAGCAAAGTCATCAAGTTGGAGTTTCCTTTGACCATTTCTTTGTTTGGAATATTGTACATACTATATACAATTCCTCATTTAGTGACCAATTGATTTAACAACCTAGTCACAGGAATGAAAGTTGATCATTAAACAACAAATGTCTGTAGTTTAAATGTAAAATACTAGATTTTGAAGCCTTAGTAGAGAAAATAATAAAGTGCCTTGATTTTAATCATTGAATGTTGACATATATTGGGTTAGATATTAAGTTTTACTTTTTACATTTTTCATATTTTGGAAAAATTTCAGATTGTATGGTGTTTACATGGACAACATTATCCTAGAGGAGTTTGAAGGTATTCATCTGGAGCAATATATAATGATCTGACATAATACTTTGTTATAGCTACAAATTGGAAATAACTCGAAAATCCACCAGTACTTGACTTGATGTTATCAAATAGTAATTTGTATGATGCTGTACAGCATCAACGATCCCCATACATAGCTTTATTAATACATTGGAAACAATGCAGAGGGGCGAGGGATTTAGTTCAGTAGTTAGAGTGCTTGCCTCACAAGAGCAAGGCCCTGAGTTCGATCCCTGGCACTGAAAAAAAAAAACAATGCAGAGTGAAAGATATTGAATTCAATTCCATAAAGCTGAAAAAACAGGTTAAATTAAACATGAATTTTTTAGAGACACATTCATGCACTGGTGGTTATATAAAGAAAAGCTTGGAATCATTATCACGTAAGTTAGAATTCTGTTTTTTTATGGGAGTAGGAAAGTAGTACATACAGACATTTCTAATATACTGGTGGTTCTGTGAATGTTAAAGTTCTATAATTAAGTTGCCACATATATGCTTCATTTTTTTTTTTGGTAGTGGGGATTGAACCCAGGACCTCATACATACTAGGCAAGCATTTTTATTACTGAGCCACATTCTCAGCCTTTCAACCATCTTTTGCTTTTGAAACAGGGTCCTAGTAAATCAATTGCTCATGCCGAACTTGAACTTGTGGTCCTCTGCCTCAGCCTCCTGAATAGATGGGATTATAGGTGTGCACTACTGTGCCTGGTTTTTACATTGTTTTATATGACATTTTATATAATATTTCATAACTGTCCTGAAAGGCTAGAATTGATAGGGATTGGTGCAGTAAAAAGAGGCAAGCCAAAACTGCTTTCTTTTTTTTTTCTTAATTTACTTCTTGGACTGCCATAGTTGGTGCATCTTGAACTAAAGTCAGTGTGGGTTGAGCCTATTTCTTGTTTCTTTTCTTTTTTTTTGTTTGTTTTGTTTTTGGTCTATATCTCTCTTCCTTACAGTGGTGTTATTACAAACTTGCACAGCATTGAAGTGTGCCAACAGAGGACATAGAGATTAACACATGGGCTTTTGCATATTGTCACTTATATTGTTAGATGGTCTCTGGCCTCATGAAGCTCAGAAAATGCCCAGTACAGTTTCTCATGACACTTTCTTCTAATTAGACATCATTAATTTGAAAATGAAGAATAAGAGAGAAACCACTGCAACCAATTCCTCGATTACTGTACCTTCTGCCCAAGTTGCTTCTGTAGAAGCCCAAATATGATAATATCCATCTCTAAATTTAGACAGGGTCTTGCTATGTAGTTCAGACTGGCTCTGAACTCACAGTGATTCTCGTGCCTCAGCCTCCCAAATACTGAGATTACAGGCATGCACCAACACACTCAGCTAAAACTTCTAAATCACATCTATCAGTCACTTAATCTCATCATACCATCACAGCATCAGCTTTGCTTAATACTTCTTGAAGTATCATTAGGTGAATTTATATTCTTCATTCATGGTCTGAACTTCCATTTGCAGAGTTCTTGACTCACTGATTTTGTGTTGTTTGAGAGAACATTTCCAGTTTTTGGATGAAAAAGATCATTAGCAGATACATTGTTGAGAGGGTACATTGGAGATGGCCTCTCTGTTCTGCCTTGACCAAACAATGTTTTGTAATTATCATGACCCCTGAAATTTGGGGTATGGCTGTAATTAACTCTGACTTTGCTGATTACTCCCTTTCCTTATATGGCACTTCCCTTATAAATGTGTGGAGGTTCTTGTATTTATTGCAGGCAGTGAAAGGTATTTCACTTGTGGTAGAGTACTTAGTACACAGGTGGAAATGGTATACAAATTCAGCAGAAGATGGCAGAAATCTTATTTATTCAGGACTTCATTCATCACTATAGGCCGTTTAGACCTAACTCTTCATTTTTTTTTCCATTTTTTTAACTAGATTTTGATCCTGAATTTTATGCATATATGTATCTAAGTGCTTCCTAGGACATTTCATTATAGATGTCCTAGAATCCTTTAATAATCACCATGCCCCAAATTGCGTTTATTATTTTTAAGTGCAAAGCTCTCTTTAATTCATCGTCCCAGAAAACAAAACACCTGATTGGCTCCATGATGCCTGAATACTCACATGGGTATATCCCTCTTACCTCATATTAGTGTCTCATTTGCACCACCCTCATGTTTTATAAATTTTTCCACACCTCTACTTCTGCTCTTCCAGCCTCATCTTATTGTTCCTATCTTTGTATATTGAAGTACTTGCAGTTTTCATTCCTGAGCTTTTTTACATGTGTTTCTCCAGTGCCTCTGACATCTTTGCTAGGCTAATTCATTCTTATATGTCCAATTTAGTTAAACATTGCGTTTTGGGGGCATATTTTCCTATCTCCATTTTATCCTCTTTCCTCAGTAATCTATGTACACTTCTATTGTAGCAAAATACAAGTGGTAGAGCTTGGGTCTAGTGTTTTATTATTATATCCATGACTTGGTACCCAGATTAACTTCTATGGAAAATAACTAAGAACCCTCAATAAAACCATGGGGAAAAAACAACAGCAAAAGCAATACTCATTCCAGGGACTGACCATAAGAACTGGAGAAAGAGATTATGTGCTGTGTAAGATTGACTCAGTTGTGAAAATCATAGCTTCAGTAGGATACATAATATAGGAGGTAAACCCCAGAATCCACCAAATTACTAAAATAGGGTAACGGGCTAGATCTTCAGTTTAACACTGAAACAAGGAATAAGTCCACCGCTGAGCCAAGAGACAAAAAGAAGAAACTATAAGGAAAAAAAGTGCATAT
>PVJO010008818.1:0-72952 GCA_004026905.1 Hystrix cristata
GCTTCTCTGAGTTTGGGAGGCTATGAAGTTACAGACTCAAAGCGGATTTTATGATACTAGACACTAGGGGAAGGGACAAGGGTCAGGGCCTTGGGGCTGGCAGTGAAGGGAATGTCAAGGGTAAGGTGGAGATAGAAGAGTGTAACATTCTTCCTGCAATCTTGCACGTGTTTTGGTTACAATAAACAAAAGGCTCACAGAGGGGGATGTAAAGCTAGGCTGACCTCGAATTTCCTATGCTTGAGTTTGGAAGAAACAAATGAAGTGGGCTTTGCTTCTGATTAACCCTTCTCATTCCCCACTTCTCTTGGGCCGAATTAGAGCTGAATTAGGATGTCAATTCAGTTCACAGTAGCTGGGTCTGGAGAAAACAGGAACTCATCTTCACATTTACCCACTTGCCAGATGAAGGCAAGGTGTGTACAGGAGCTCCAAAGCAACAACAAGTATGTATTTAGGATTGAAGTGCAGCAAGCATCAACTGATATAGACATAGGTCATGACCTCCTGATCCAGATGACAAAACAGCAGTGTTAGTATATATTTGACTAGTCAAAATGGTACAAAATGGTCACGAAACCAAATGGAACAATGCAGTGTTAGAACTACCTCTGAAGTTTGATCCCCAGCACCAAAAAAAAAAAAAAACAAAAAACCTATGTCTGGAAATACAGTGAGGATTTTGACAGAGGCAAAATCTATTGGATGGAATGCTAGCACTGTCGTTCAACGTTGGAAATTGTGTGTAACATGAAATTCCACAAGATGTTGTGAAATACACAAATGAGAGAATACAAGTATGTATTTACTAATAGCCATACTGAAAAATGTGTTTATTATGACTACTTCACAAGCTGAACTGAAAGCATTCATAGGCTTGCTGTTCTTTTAGCATGGCTTTAGCTTGCTAAAATCGCAGGAATATAAAAGATTGATGGATATAAAAGACTTAGGGTGTGGACTACAGGTTTGTCAATAGCAATGACACTGAGATGATTTGGTTTCCTTCAAAACTGCCTGAGGTCTGATTAAAGCACCCACCAAGAAAGAAAAGGAACTGATAATCTGGCCAGTATCTGCTCATTGTTTAAACAATTCATGGGTAATTTTCAAGAATTTCACACACTATCTCAATACATGACTATTGATGAACACCTAGCAGCATTTTGTGGTCACTGTGGGGTGGTATATTGCTGAAAACACCCTTCAATATATGGCAGAAAAAAGTACGCCCTTGTAGACACAAAGATATGCTTTCAGTTTAGAAGTTTATCCTGTAATTCTCCCAATAGGCCCTTATTCGTATAGTAATAAAAACGAATGTGAAAAGACTTGTTGCTCCCATCTCTCAAACTAATCAGAATGTGATGTTAGACAATTGGTTTACCAGTTTCCAACTGAGGGTATATTTGCTAACAGAGCACAAGTTGAGCAGCATAGGAACTGTACACAAGAACAAAGCTGAAATTCAAAATGAAATGTTTGCAATTTCAAAACAGAAAATCGTATAGTACAATCTTTGAATTTCAGAAGGATATAACATTGGCCTTGTATATGGCAGAGAAAAACAAACTGGTACTGCTAATGTCAATATTGCACCATGATGGAAGTATTGACAAGGAAACCTCCACAGAACTGAAACCTGAGCTAGTAACTTTCTACAACAAAAGGCAGAATGGATGTTGTTGATGAATTATGCAGCAACTATAATGTCACTTGAAACACAAAGCGTTCACCAATGCTTGTGTTTTACTCCCTCCTAAGCATGTGTGGGATAAATAGTTTGGTAGTTTACAAAGGAAATAAGTGCATAAGATAACTACACACAAAAAAAATTTGTGGAGCACACTGGTGAGCCCAGCACCACAAAGACCCACTAAGACAACAGGAGAAACAAAAAAGTGTTTTAACTGTGCCCTACAAAAAGGACAGGAAGGGGTTGGGGATTTAGCTCAAGTGGTAGAGCGCTTGCCTAGCAAGCTCAAGGCCCTGAGTTTAACCCCCACACCCTAGAAAAGACAGGAAAACAAAATATACTTGCTATCAGTATAAGCGAGACATGCGAATGGCACATGCAGTCTTCATGTGTGAAGACTGCTTGAGGGGTGATGGTAGAAGCAGAGTATTTTTGTGGTAG
Organism: Hystrix cristata; assembly: GCA_004026905.1. Taxonomy (NCBI): domain Eukaryota; kingdom Metazoa; phylum Chordata; class Mammalia; order Rodentia; family Hystricidae; genus Hystrix; species Hystrix cristata. The sequence continues at coordinate 2,138 of PVJO010008818.1, forward strand.
ACTTGTGTTTGTATTTACATTGTAGTTCACATAGGAATTTCTTTTTTTTTTTTTTTTGTGCTGGGGATCAAACTCAGGGCTAAATCCCCAACCCCTGGGAATTTATTTCTGATGTTATCTTTTAGGTTTTGTAAACAAGTACACAGCTAATGTGAAAGTGTTGATGTTTATCCTGAATGTGCAATACATATAAAATATTTAATACTTGATTTATTTTACTGATACTTTATGTTCCTGTTCACTACACATTGTATAATATAATAAGAACCTCCTGTAAAAACAGCAAGACCAGGAAGATGTCAACTACTCCCTACAAAAAGGCCAGGAAAGCAAAACACATGTGCTGTCAGGGTAAGCCATACGTGTGTGTGGAACATGCTGTTGTCTTGTGTGAAGACGGCCTTAGGTGTGATAACTGAAGTAAAGATTATTTCTGTTGTAGAGTTCTATTGGTATTTTCATTGTAGTTCATATAGGAATTTACTTCTATTGTTAATTTTTAGTCTTTGTAGACCAAAAAACAGTCGATGTTGAAAAATTTTGATGCTTTTTTATAAACAATAAAAGTAAATATAAAAAATTAATATAAAATGAATTTATAAATTTTTTATATTTATAAAAAATTCAACACTTTTTTGATGTTTTTCCTGTTACATACTCATTTTTAATATAATAAAATTCATAAAATTAATAACTCATCAACTGAAATATTATAATTAATAGATGAGGGTATTGTGTACCCACAATAATCCGCCTTGTACACAAAATTAGGGTTATGCCTAACAGCTTTGAGGAAACAGTCTGGCGGGCCTGGGATCTGGCAGACCTGCAATCCCAGCTGCTCAAGAGAATCTCAAGTTCCAGGCCAGCCTGGGTAGAGCACTTGGCTCGCATGTACAAGCCCCTTAATTCAGTCCCCAGTACCAACAAAATGAAAAATGGAAACAGCCATCAGAGCCAGTTGTCTTCTGCTCGGTGCCACATCTTAAAACTTTTGAGAAACTGTATATCTACATATTTTAAATATTCAAAAAATGTTTTAATTCTACAGGCCAAAGCATTTATTTGGGCGAATTCAGCTCATGGACCTCCAATTTGCAACTGTAACCAGCACTGCAAAATGGAACTGTAATTAGGTTTTTCTCCTTTTAGAGATAAGCAACTTCTTCAAACTTCCTGCTGCTGAGCACATAGCCAACACTCTCTCCTCTCCTCTGCCCAAAACAAAAGACAGAATACGCAGGTGCCAGCCCCAGGAGGCCAGGAGGAGGATAAACTGAAGATGGCTGGAAGTGATGAAGCAAGTGTGAAGATCTCCTTGTCTCTGTGTTCCCCTCACCTGTTTCTTAACATAAAACACTCTCCAGGTGAGATGGTGATTTGAGGCAAACAGGTGCCTCCATCTCCTCAGAGTTAGCTTTAAATAAATTTAAATATATGGCCTCCTTTGATTTGGTCAGCTGCGAGCAGATGAACCTGAACATATGAGCCTAAATGCAACTACTATTTTAAAGAAGATATATTATGGAATAAGAGTATGAAGCAAAGTATAAATACATACCTTCAACAAGGTAATATTCCTTAATCTTTCCCTTTGTGTGCACAGATAATTTAAACCCATTTTGCCTCAGAGTCAACAATAAAGTTTTGTGGGTTTTTTGGTTTTTGCAGTGATTAAAATAACCATGAAATACAGAAAAACAAGCAAATTTGAGGTCACTTTCAACATTCTTGACCCGAAAGCCTACTGTATTTGAGATGTGAAGAAGAGGTTCTTGATCTGATGACTTACATTCCTAGGCATCATTTGTACCTCCGCAGTCAGAAGAAACTTGAAAGATGACCGTGTGGTATGGAGGGGGTTCTCAGGGCCCCTCTAGGATTTTCTAGTTCTAACTCCAAGTAAGAACTTTAGTTCTTACTTGAAGACTCCTTGCTACTCTAGTACCCATATTCTTAGTAAAGGCTTCACGCATTCTGTTCTTCAAGGCGGGTTTGGCTCTTTCCAGCCCTTTTCTGAACTGACTTTCATTTTGAATAAAAGCAAAGGCCTGTGAAATGAAACAAAGAAAGCAGACACCATATTCTGGACAGAAGGTAGGAGGTCAGAGGCTTTGGGGTCTTTTCTTACACAGTAGTCCACCTTAAAACATGTTTCACTTTTCTTGATTTCAGTTATTCATGGTCAAGCCTGGTCCAAAAATAGTAAACGTAAAATTCCAAAATAAAGAATTTTCAAATTTTAAATTGTGTGAGGTTCTGAGTAATGTGATGAAATCTGCTGTCCCACTCAGTCACACCCAGCACATGAATCATCCCGTCGTCCATCCATGTTGTATATACTACCTGCCTGTCTCAGTCTCAGTGATGAGTTGGCTGCTAAGGTATTGTGGTGCTTGCGTTTCAGTAACCCTTAATAATGCCCCAAAGTGCAAGAGTAGTGATACTGGCGATTTGGATATGCCAAAGAGAAGCCATAAAGTGCTTAAGTCCAAAAGTGAAACTTCTTTACTTAGTAAGTAAAAAAATCTTATGCTGAGGTTGCTAAGATCTACAGTATATTTTGAGAACCTACATTCACATACTTTTTGTTACATTATACTGTTACATTTATCCTATTTATTGATCTCTTAGTATGTCTAATTTATAGATTAAACTTGATCATAGGTGCGTATATAGGACAAAATAGTGTATATGTATATGTGTGTGTGTATAATATATATATATATATATACACATATGGTTTGTGTTACAGTTGAGTGGGCCAAAAATAGTCCAGGTTCTTGTGTACAAAGGAAAGAATTGCCAGGTGTACACTCCATAGTAGGTAGTGAGTAGCTACATTTATTGGAGATCACCAGGAAGGTAGCAGCAGGGACAGCTGGAAAGTGAAAAGGGCAAAAGAGAACAAAAAGGAGCATATGCCAACTCAGGCTCTTTGAATTTAAAGGGCAGCCACCTCTGACTTTGCCTCCTACTGAATTTTTCACTGGTGTGTGTTCTGCTACCCAGGGCAAGGTGATCACTTAGGCTTTTGTTATTTGGTTTTGTACCTCTTTTAAGAAAACGGAAGCATAGGTAACCATTAAGGTGATGTTTATAGTTGATGTTGGAGAAGGGAGTGACCCATTTAGCTCCTTTGTTTCTAAGGGTACTAGTTTGTACTATCTGCAGTTTCAGATATTCATTTGGGGTCTTGAAATCTGAGAGAACTTGTGTGGCTCTCAGATAAGGAGGTACCACTGTACTCCTGTACAGTCTCGTATCGCTTCTGTTCCTTTGAAGTTTTAACTGTATCCCAAACCTAATCTCAGCTATGGCACTCTAGAATATGCTAGCTTTGAACAATAATAATGAGATGTTCAAAGTCCTAGGCATGTGTGTTAATTCACTTAATCCTTGACAGCAACTTCATAAGACAAGAAACAGTTCACAGAAACTGAATAATTTCCCCAAGGTTACAACTAGTAAAGCATCTATATAGGAGGGAGAAAGAGTCATAAAAGTAAAAGAAGCTGCAGAGAAAAAGAAATCAACGTGGGTTTGGACCTAGGTGGGGCAGTGGTTCCTGGACATCTTTACTTTGTGAAAGGTCAAGGACAGAGTTTTCATATTCCAGACCTAAATGAGGAGAAAAAAGAGACAAAGGTTGCCAGGCGTGGTGGCACCTGTCTGCAGTCTCAGACACTCAGGATGCTGAGCCAAGAGGGTTATGAGCTCGAGGCCAAGCTAGGCAACTTAGGAAGCCCTGGATTCAACCCCCAGTACCCTTCCCCATCCAGGCAAAATTTTAATTAGTTTCTTCCTTTTGAGGGGAAAAGAAAACACTGTTAGAATGTCCTTCTATTGAGATGAGAGCAAGAGACAGTTGTTTTTGTTTTTAATTTTCTTACTTGACAGAATATAATGCTAACACTACTAAATGTTAAGTCTCAGTAACATTTTTTATTTTACCAGATGTGACATATAGTCTGCAAAACACATTGTAGCTCCATATTAGTTCATGTTTCTTGAATAAAAGAGAAGGAAATGAAAAGGATTCTTCTTTCTCTCCAAATAAGGTGTTATAAGTACAAGGGACCTTAGTTAAGCCAGAGGAAAAAAGGGGAAGAGACAGAGAGACAGGTAAACTAAGGGCAGAGAAAAGGGGTACATTAGTATGGAGTGAGTGGTATGAACAGAATTAGGGAAGTGGAGTGCCAAGCATCACAGGTGCCGATGGGGTGGAATTCTGGCAGATACTTTCTGCTGTGGGCTACTCACTCTCAGGAGACTTAGATTGGACCCTTGTCCACTACTGTCAAGACCTGGGTGTCCGGTTTGGTAGATGTTAGCTACCTGTAGCTACTGAACACCTAAAAATTAGCTAGTGCCCGGGAAACTGAATTGTTATTTTATTTAAATTAATTTGAGTTTTACAACTACCAAGCAGGAAAAAAAAAATGCCTAAAATACCCCCCAAAAAACAAAAAACAATCTACACACAATCGTATCATATTCAAACTGCAAGAAATCAAAGAGAAAATTCCCAAAGAAGCAAGAGAGGGGAAAAAAAAAAAAACCCTATGCAGAGGGGCAGGGAGCAAGAATTATACCTGACTTCCCTTCTGATGGAGGCAAGAAGAGAGTGGGATGAAATATTTAAACTGTTAAAAAAAAATACACCTAGAATTCTGTATCTACCGAAATTACGTTCAAAAGTTAAAGAGAGAAGCTGGGCATGGTGGCACACACGTGTAATTCCAGCACTCCAGAGGCTGAGGCAGGAAGATCCCTGCAAATTCAAGGCTAGCCTACCTACACAGTGAGTTCAAGTCCAGCCTGAACTACATAACAAGATGGTGTCTCAATGAACAAACAAACAAAAAAGTTAGAGAAAACTTCCTCAGATGAACAAAAACAGAGGGAATTTGTTGCCAGTAGACCTGCTTTGCAAGAAATGTTAAATTCTTCAGAAAGAAGAAAATTAATACAGGTCAGATATTTAGATTTGCATGAAAAAAGGAAGAGCATCAGAAGAGGAATGAATGGAAGTAAAATAATTTATTTTAAAAATCTTAATTGAGCTGACATAATGATTGGTTCAAAATAATAGCAACTTGTATTCAGTAATTATAACTCATGGATAAGTAACAGGGCAACTGTAGCTTATGGAAACAAATGGTAGCAGTGTTGTAAGGAATGGGAGGTAGGAACTGAAAATACTGCGTTGTAAGGTACTTGCAGTATCCATGAGTTCATATAGTGTTGTTTAGAAGAGCACTTGAATTCCCTGTAAATGTACAGTAAGCTCAAAGGCAACCATTTTAAAGAAGCAAATATATAATATGTATATGCAAATACACATATATGTATATATATACACAAACATATATATGTATATATATAGTTGCTATGCTAACAGAAAAATTAAAAACATTAAATGTTTAAAACCAAAGAAGACAGAAGGAGACTGAAAGAGCAAAAACAACTTACAGAAAAGAATAACCAGTATGATAGCTATTAATCCAACTATATCAATAATCACTTTAAATTGCAATTATCTCAAACTACCAGTTTAAAAGATAGAATTGTCAATTCAATGTGGATTAAAAATAAGAAGCAACTGACATGTTGTCTACAAGAAACCCACTTTAAATATAAAAAGACAAATAAATGAAAAGGATGAAGAAAGATACACCATGCTGACACTACTCAAAAGAAACTTGGGATAACTATATTAATTTCATATAAAACAGACTTCACAGCAAGGCAAATTAGTGATAAACAGAGGCATGACAAAAGAGCATGGTGGCACAAACTGGTGATCCCACCATTTGGGAGGCTGAGGCGGGAGAATCAAAAGTTTGAGGCCAAGCTCCCCTATACAGCAAGACTTGTCTCTCAAAAAAAAAAAAAAAAAAAAGATCACAATACAATGCTAAAGAAATCAGTTCTCCAAGACACAACAATCAATAAGTATGCACCTAAAAAGGCCACATTCTGGGCTGTAAAAAGTATTAAATTAAAAAGGATAGAAATCATACAATGTTTGATCCCAGACCACAATGGAATCGCACTAAACTCAATACAAAGACAGCTGGAGAATTCCAAACTCTTGGAGATTAAACAACACACTTCTAAATAACACCTGACTCAAAGAAGTCTCAAGAGAAATTTAGAAACACATTGAACTAAATCAAAATAAAAATATAGGACAGGCATGGTGGCACATGCCTGTAATCCCAGCACTTGGGAGGCTGAGGCAGAAAGATCGCTGGGAGTTCAAGGCCATCCTGGGCTACATAGTGAGTTCAGGGTGAACCTGAACTACGCAGCAAGACTCTGTCTGAAAAATAAATAAATAAATTAATTAAAATTAAAATTAAAATTTGTGGGATATAGCAAAAGCAGTGCTTACAGAGAAATTTACAGCATTAAATGACTTTATTACAAATGATCTAAAATCGTTACTCTAGGACTCTTCCTTGGGAAACTAGAAAAAGTACAAGTTAAATCCAGAAACATAAAAAATAATAAAAATTAAAGCAAAAATCAATGAAATTAAATATGGAAATCAAAAGGTAAAGTCAATGAAACCAAAAGCTGGTTCTTTGAAAAGATCAATAAAATGGATAATATCTGAGATTAAGAAAAAAAGAGAAGAATAATTATCAAGGCCCTGAGTTCAATCTCCAGTACCAAAAAAACCCCAAAAAACACAATGAGATACCACAAAAAAAAGAAGTGAAGCGAAACCATTTGTGATGGTTGATTGATTGTGTCAACTTGTAAGAGAAGCTAAACTAAATTGGTTTAGCAATTCTACACTCCAGGGTGTAGAAGATCCACCCTAGGCCGGCCCATTCTCTAGATGGTATAAAGGGAAAATGAAGAGGGATATAGCCTGCCCGGTTTCTTTGGATTGGTTTCGGTTCCTTTGGAGGAGCTCTAGACTTTCACTTGGATCCTTGGAACTCCAGATCTTCACCTGGATACTTCGGACCTCTAGACCTTTGGCTGGGCCCTCCGGATCTCCAGCGTGCAGACGGACCCTCTGCACTCTCCCATGCCTGACTTGTAAGAAGCCCAAGGAAGCCAATTTGTAAGCTCTCACATATTCATATATCTACCATTGCATCTGGTCCTCTAGAGAATACTGACTAATATACCATGACTACTGATCCCACGGACAGTCAAAGGATAATAAAGGCATATTATGAACTCCTCTGTGTCTGCCGATAAGACACCTGCAGGCCTATTATCTATTGAAGAAATTTTGTCAAGAATTAATGACCTTCCAAAAGAGGAGCTCCAGATCCAAATGAATTCACTAGTGAATTCTTCCAAACATTGAAGAAAGAAAGAAACCAATTCTCTACAGGGCTGTCCCAGAACACAGAAGCAGATGGAATACTTTCTAATTCATTTTATGAGGCTAGCAGTACCCTAATACCAAAACCAAAGACATTACAAGAAAGGAAAACCACAAACCATTCTCTCTCATGAACACAGATGCAAAAATCTTCAACAAAATATTAGCAAATCAAATTCAATAATGTATAAAAAAGAATTACATCTCATAACTAGATGTGATTTATTTCAAATATGCAAATCTGCTGAACATTAAAAAGTCATTTAATGTAATCCTATCAACAAGGTAAAGAAGAAAAGCCATAGGATCATATCAATAGACAAAGAAAAAGCATTTGACAAAATCAATACTCATTCAGGATAAAAACTCCACAAACCAGAAACAGGACAACTTACACAACTGGATCAGGGACACCTAAAAAAAAAAAATCTACAGCTAACATCATACTTAATGGTGAGAAACTAGATGATTTCACCATAAGATCAGAATAAGACACGGATGTCCCCTCATGCCATTCCTATTCGACCTCATGTTGGAAGTTCTAACCCAGAATAACTAAGACAATATTAAAGAACAAAACTGGAGAATTTACACTACCTGACTTCAAGACTTTCTGTAAAACCTCCATTAACCAAGACAGCGTAGCATTGGTCAAAGAACAAATAGATCAATGGAAAAAAACAGAAAACCCAGAAATAGAGCCTTGCAAATACAGTCATTCCAATGCCAGTAGTTACTCTGTGATACACTGAAGTTCAAGTTGAGTTTACATGAAAAATTGTTAACAGTACTTTTGATTCAGGAACCATCATCATCTCCTTTATGAGCCAAGACTTCTCATATCTAGATAAACATATTTCATGACTTTCTATGAAGGAATAAAATTTAGGAGTATGATAAAATACTTGTTAGCAAAGTTATTTTCTTTTTACAATTCAAACTATCTGTTTTGAGAAAAACAAGTCATCTATCACTGTGTGAGAGCAAAGTCTAATCTTGCTCAGTTTGTTTCAGCCTGATTTACTATCAAAAAGTTTCCATATTTATTTGCCTGTCTTAAATTCTTTTCCCCTTCTAGTCTTTCTTATCAGGAAAGAGAAACAACTTACAACATGATACTTAAAAAAACTTTTAGGTCCATGTGTTTTTCTTTAGATGAACTTTATGTTACTTGCTTAAACAGAATCTCACATTCAGAATTACATTATTTTTTATCAAAAAAAAAGCTTCTATTATTCTATACTTGATCTTAGCCAAAAGGCCAAAAGGCAGTGAGGCTTCTATTAGAGTAACCTGTTTTCACTTGAGGTAAAATGACATCACCTAGCACTTTACACAGTTCATGGCTCATAGGCAATGAACAGAAGGGACTTGTGGCAGCACACTGTTGTCAGGTCATAGGTGTACCAAGGCTTTGTCTGAATTAAAATCACAATGATTTGGACATCTGCGTGGCATAAGTTTTTATCAATTTTTAAATGGCACCATGTTTGGCATAGTAAGTGAATGCTAAAATGTAGATTGAAATTTAATTCAGCAGTTTGATATGAAAATAGACAAAGCCATTTTGGTCACCTGATACTTGAAATTCACTAAGTTGTTAAAGCATGAAATACATGTATTTACTTTTATAATTTTATTTCTAAATGACACAATTTTTTGACAGTTTTGAGCATTTTTTTGCCAACAGCAAATTTGGGGAGGGACAGATTTTATTCCTAGGAATAAACCAGGTTGTAATTAATCATGGTATTTAGAGGGGAGGTGGTTTGTTTTGGACTTTTTTGGTACTGGAGATTGAACCCAGGGCCTTTGTACTGAACTCTTTTTTCTTTCTTATTTTGAGAAAGGGTCTTGCTAAGTTGCCCATGCAGGACTTGAACTTGTGATCTTCCTGCCTCAGCCTCCTAGAATGCTGGGATTACAGGCATGTGCCACCACATCCAGCTCACTTTTGCTTTTTAAGAACGGATAGTGTATTTAAAAGTGTACATTGACTTAGTATGTATAGTCTTGTGTTTTATAACTGTCTTAAGTGTTTTACATGTTTTTTGGCCTTTTAGTCTGGCTGTTAATCTGTATGTATGATAGCTAACTATATAAGGACTAAGATAAATGAATCTCATGCTGGCAAAGGGGGTAGTGGTGAAGGGAAATAAAAAAATGAGGTATGTTATGTACATGTACCAATTCCCCACAATGAATGTAATCATTATGTACAAATATGTACTATTAAAAATTTTTTTAAATTTAAAAAGAACTAAAGAACTAGAAACATCTTAGTGGGTTACATGATAACGTTATTTGGACAAATACAGCTTACACATATGGTGAAGCATACCTTGAAGTAAATACAAATAAATCATTTCATTACTTTATATTTCAATTCTGGAATATTTCCTGCTTTTCTAGCTATGAGACTAAAACTATATTAAACTGTATTGAAGTTTAAAACCTCTGTGATGGCAGTATTTAGCTGAGTGAAAAATTAGCCAAATAATAATTAGACCACATGATTGGGCCAGCAGCATATTCTTCCAGCCTCTACCAATTTCTGTGAGTTTGCATGCAGGACATACTCTAACAGTTTCCACTGGTTCTGTACACAATATATATCCCCAACAAAAATAAAAGGATGCCCTCACTGCCTTTAACGCTTTCTCTGATTGCACCTCAATGCATTCCATGTCTTGGAAATACAGCCCCCTCTAATTTCTGTGTGTGGTCATTCAGCCCAGCTCACACGAGGGAAGTCCATTCCCTGCCAACAGACTGTGTTTTCACACACTACATCATAGTAGTCCCTATCTGGGATAGTGATGACACAAAGCTTGTGACTCCATCTGGTTACCTTAGAAATAAACCCAAGGTATCCTCAATAATCACAAGGAGGTAGCTGAATGCATAAATGAAGTCCAGAAACTTTAGTGGCTGGAAATCAGTACTTTGCAGAATGGGGAACGGGAGGTTAAAGCACTGGGCAGCCACTCGCGGGAGGAGAGGTGCAGAGGAAGAGTGAATGGCAAAGAGGCTGTGCATGAAGCTGGCATCTGACGGGGCGATGGCTGAAGCCAAAGACACAGAAGAGAAACAGTACAGGGGTACAAGGACAATGCCAGTGACCAAAGAGGCTGTGGGGACAGGGTATGGTGGGGGACTATCAAAGGAGCTAGGAGCAAACCAGGCCATACCCTCGCAGCCTCCCATGGTGATGGAGTGGCTGGGACTGAGTATAGAAAACCAGTAAGTATTCTTTTCCTTCCATTTTGGGTATAAGCAACAGAATGCTCTTCTTTGGGAACAAGCATAGCACAGGGATGAAAGTGATGTGCACCAGAGTCAAAAGGATACATCCACTGCTGAAACGAACCCTAGGGCCACTAACAAACTGCTAATCTTTCCATGACATCCATTCTCCTTGCCATGAAAGAGGGCATACCTGAGTACTTACTTCCTAATATTGTTTGAAAGATAAAATAATCCACTTTAATCTTATAGCACAGTGCCTACTATATTGTAATCTCAAAAAACTGTTGCTATAGAAACAATAAGAAATTCTTAGAAAAGAGATAAATGAAATCAGAAACATGATTCTTTTTAAGAAATCAGCTTTGCTTAAAAGACAAATAGGTGTCAGGTTTTTCCAGTTCTATGTTACGTTGGTTGCCAAGAGAAGCCAGAGAAAACCATATTTATAACCCAGGTTGCTAAACACAGAACTTACTTATTAATCAGGTTAAGAAATAAGAGATCTCTAGGATGCCTAAACGTGACTGTACTCAATCATCAGGGAAAAATTCTCACTGTACTTATCTATATTAAATTTTCAAAAAAACATGCTAATTATTTCATTTTCTATTTAAAATATAAGCCCTTGACAAGAATCATGAAACATGTTATAACTAAAGAGCTGTTGCTGAAAATTTTTACTAATAACTGTACACGTAACTGTACTTAAAATGAACTTAACAATTTTGAAAACTTTTCTCATCAAAACTGAGTTCTTTCTTTCATTAACAGCATACACAAGCAGTGCTCTGTGGTATGTGAAGCAAGTCAGTCTTCCCTTGCCAAAGTTAAAGGTACTTCCACAGTTGCAACCTCAAAGGCTATGTGGCCCTTTGTTTATATTTTCATCAGAGTGCATTTCTTCCTTCCTTCAGGGGAAAACAGAAGACAGAGCCCGATCCTGTTGGCACAGAGAAAGGCCTGGTACTGCACGTGGAAAGTGGGTTCTAAGGCAACTTCCTAGTGCAGTTCATTCCATAGCATGTTTCCTGATGTCCTTCTCCAAATCCTGGCATTCATTTTTTTGTGTTTTTTTCATCTTCTAGATTGGCTTGGGCTAGAAACACTAAAGACCCTCGGATTGCAGTAGGTCCCCATTCCCCACTAGAAAAGAAGATTAAGGTGAGAAAATACATTTTCCATGAACTTCAGATTCATTAATAAGGTCATAGAAAGTTTATCATAGAAGTTGAAAGGATCCAGGTATTTTAAGGCAAAGTGTATTGCCTGTGTAGTTTGGCATTTGATTCTTAGAGTACCTGTAATGGTGGCTACACAGCACTGAGTAAAATAAATACCACATATGCCTTCCTAAGAGCTTAATCTAGTGAGGGGCATTAAACAATTAATTACCATAAATTGTGGTGTCAAGAAAGAATTGTGTTTTCTCTGAAAAGTGTGTAGAATGTCTAAGGAAATGACATGTAAGCTGAAAGCTAAAAATTATCAACATGAATACCAAAGTGTTGCTGACATGTTTGGGAGCAGATGAAGGAAGAACATGTGAAAATACTCATATGGGAAAGAGAGTACCATTTCGAGGAACAGATGTCAGTGCAGCTAGAGCAGAGTGAGCAAGTAGTGAACTGAGAAATTTGTTGGAGAGCTAATCAGGGACCAGGTCACAGATGCCAAACTGGAATCTGGGATTTTCTCCTAAGAGCAACAGAGCCCTATCCCAGGGTTTTATGCAGGAAAGTGACAGGTTTAGGATTATGTAATAAAAAGAACACTCTGGCTGCACTGATTGGTCTGGTGCATGTAGGGGCAGAGGAAGAGAAATGTGGAATCAGAGAACTAACTGTGCTGACAGCCTGGGTTGGGGCAGCAGGGCTAAAGTGAAACACGGACACCGAGTGCAGTATTTTATTAGAAGTGATGGGATTAAGCAGGTGGGAACTGGAGGAAGAAACAGGTGGAGATGCTAAGCATACAAGGGCTAGGTCCGAAGTTGAGAGGACAGCTCTTCTGTCTCCTTCATCCTGATTCCCACTCTATAGCAGTGCTTGACACATAGTAAGTAGGTCACCTTGTTGATAAGACATCCACATCCAAGGAGATCTAAAGGTAACTATGCTCTATCTTGAGTGACTATTTTCTCCACTGTATTTTCCTGCATTATGTTTAAAAGACAGCACTGCAAGGCAGATGGAGAAGAAAATTGCTAAGAGGAAAAGAATCAGGATATTCAGGCACATGAAGATATTTGGCAAATGGCTGGAATAGTCTGAGGGGTCCAAGGAAACCTCAGTCACATGCTCTTGAGTAGCTCAGTCTTAAGAAGGGAAAGCTTTCAAAAAAGAAAGTGTTCACTTCTTTTAAATGCTTTGAGGTCTCATTGATAGGCACAGTGACGGGACCACTGAACTTTCTCCTGGGGACCACTCACAACCTAGACAAGAGCAGTCTCAGAGAGGCAGCAAGCAGTAGAAGCCCAGTGGAAATGGCTTGAGAAAATGGAAGCAGAGCAATTAGAGACGGGTTATAGGCAACTAGTTCAGAGTACACTGTGAAGCAAGGAGTAAAAAGAATGGTAAAGGACCCGGGGAGTGTGCACTAAAGGAAGAATTTTCCTTTTGTTCGAAGATGATATATACTGAAGCATACTTTCATGCTGACAGGAGTGATTCAATAGAGGGGAGATTTTGTGATGCAGCAAAGGGAATTTGATAACCGCAGAACTGGATTCCTGAAGTTTTACAACCCTGGGTGGAAGAATGGGCTTTTGATAAGCAAAAGATAGTGTTTCCACGGCAAAGTCAGAAGGGCAGTCTGACAGTGGGAAGAGGAAGGTGCTCCTGACTGCTTCTGTTTTCTCAAGGACGTCTAAGGCAAAGTCCTCACCCCGGAGGGAACACTGCAGGTGGGGGCAGTGAAGAGAAGACATGACTACACTCCTTGGTTAAGGGACCCTAACTGGGGCAGAGCGTAGGGGTACCAGGCAGGGCTAATAGCCCCTTTGAGATCTGTACCATGGAACTAGAATATAGGACATCCAACTTTAAAAGTTCTAATTACTCCCTTTGACAAGAGTTTAGGTGGCATCCATTCTTCAGAAGTAAGAAAACTGTTAGCCCAAGAGCTTCAAAAGGAGAATGAAACACTTGATAAATTTAAGGCCATGTCCTTTGACTTCTGGTTTGCTAAAACAGAGGCATACTACTATCAACAACATCAAAAAACCATGATGGAAGAAGCACGGAACTACAAAACAGCTCCAGAATGGGAAATGAAAATAGAAGAAGAGAAGCAATCACAAAATGAAAAACCAGAAGATGCCAAAAAATGGGACTATCTAGTGTCTGAGAAGGAACTCAGTCATATAGAGAAACACATACATCAAGCCGAAAGAGCCAGAGGTGCCAGAAACCACAAACCTCGAATACTTCCTCAAAGAATTCCAGGTGAAATGCTGTTCCCAAAAACATTACCACTGGAGGATGAAAAGAATAGAACTAGCCATAAAACTGAAACCAAGAAGCACAAGGTAGCATGGGCCCAGGAACAGATGAAGGGACATCAAGATCGAATGATTCGAGGGAGAAAACTCACAGAGCAAAGAAATAATCAAAAAGATGCTTGGAAACTCTCTAGCTACAGTCCTCCACTCCTAAAACCTCAAGTAAAGGAGGAGGAGATGAAAGAGTTTGAAAGGGTCACAGCTTATCCCATCTTCCAGCCTTATCAGAAAGCACTTATGGAAGTGACAATCCTGATGGAAAAATCAAAAGAGGTTAAAATTCAAAGACCATTCCAAAGGGAGCGCCTAAGTACACCACCATTCTTGAGAAGTCAACTAGAAAAATAAAGTTTTAAGTTATTTTATTATTGCATTTCTTTTTTAATTAGCATATTTTATAGTAATTAGTGCAGTAAAATTGTAGAAAGCAGATAAAAGGGAAAGAAGGCAACTCTAGACATGTAGAGTCTTGAAAAAGTACAGGGTTAATTTAAAATCATAGGTTGTGTGATTTCATTTATGTGAAATTTTCAGAATAGGCAATTTGTAGACAGAAAATAGGTTTGTCACTGGTTAGGACTAAGGGATAAGAAAGTCAGATAAGGAAGGAGTGACTGTTAATGAATACACGGTAAGGTGACAAAAATGTTCTAAAAGAGATTGTGGTGACTGCTACACACCCCATGAAACGAAACACCAAACTGTACTCTTTAAGCGAATGAATTGTAGGTATGTGGATTATACCTCAATTAACCTATTTAACAGAAAGAAAAAAATGCTAGTTTAGAGAAAAGGATGTGAGTGAGCCAAGGGGCCTGATTCTGAAAGCTTTAATTTTCACAGAAAAGTTCAGATTTTTAAATTATTCAAAGCAGTTAGCAACCAGTAAGAAACTATCAAATGGTCTGGAAGAGATCTGAAGGACAGACAGGAAGGAAGGAAGCAGGTGACACCAGAAGGGTATCTGTGACAGTAACCTGGGCAAGACAGAGAAACTGGAGAGACCAGACAGGAATTAGTGACTGATTAATGCATGAAGTGTAAGGGGTTACGAGGGAAGAAAAGAAAATCTTAGGTTTCTGTCCAAGAAAATAAGGTGGAAAAAGTGCCAGTTAAGGAATTAAAAGAAGATTGGGTTGAGGGGCCATTTCATACATGTTTAAAAAAGTCTGTATGTTGTCCAATAAACAGACAGTTACATATATATCTTAGCATTTTCAATTAGTTTAGGCATCAAAGTTTTGAGACTGTTCAGAATATAAATGTGCATAAATCAAGAGACTAAGACAGTGGAGCAGAAATCAGGAAAAAAGCAAACATTTCACATGTCAGGTACTCAGCATTTATTCACTGGAGTCAGTTTGGAAAGGAACTGGTAAAGTGGTATAAGAGACTCACCCAGTAGATTGGAGGAAGACGGGGCGCCACATTGCCATGCTTTGAGAATGTACAGAAGTAGAGATCTCAAGTAATTCTTTGAGAGAAGGTAGGATAATAGGTTGATGAGGGCCACAGTTAACATTCTTTTTTTTCTCTTGGTGGTGGCATTGGGGATTGAACCAAGGGCATGTACGTTGAGGGGCACCATCGGGATTTTTTTTTGGTGTGGGGGGGAAGACCAGGTCTTGCTAAGTCTCTAAATTGCCAAGGTTTACACACATGTACCACCACACCCAACCACAATTAACTATTTTTTAACATGGAAGGTGAGCATGGTTGAAGGGAAAACACCAGACTGGGGGTAGGTAGAGGGGATGACTGATAGAACAGTCTCCTAGAAGAGTCTGAATCCATAGTCTTTCACAGAAAAGACACTGCTACCCCTGACGCCAGAGACAAGCAAGAAAGGGTGAAAGTAGAAAGCTAAGGAATGGGAGAAAGAATCCCTGAGAGTATCAAGGGCAGATGTGAAAGCCCAGCAGAGACCAGAAGCATTAAGCAGCACGCAGAAGGTGGATCCGGGCTAGTGGTGCTGAGGAAAGGCGTCAAGCCCCGCTTGCCAGAAGATTTAATAGTTCCTTGTATGTAAGTTATAGGCTGAACCATAAGAAATGACTGATATTTAGCCAATTTTAACCTTCAAAAACAACAATTTCAGATGGCACAACCTATTTGTTGACCTGGCCAGCTAATTTTACAGCTAAAGATACATAAAAATAACTATAATGATCCAGAGGGTATTAACGACCTAAGTAAAACGTCTCAATGGGATAAATTTGGAAAAAGGACAAATTTCCTCATGAAAAGAAAACAGAGTAAAATAAAAGAGTACAATTACTTGTGAATGTGACAGTCAATTTCTTTTAATTAAAGACAACCATGACAAATTTATTAACTATCAAAAGCTACATTTTACTAAAAACAACCTGTCTTTAAAAATGTTTAATCATACAATATATACAATACATGCTGCTTTCCTTTTTGGATTTCACTATCCATTTGAGTCCTAAAAAGAAGAGAAAAAAGGCTGGTTAACAGTTTATAAACGCTAAATCAATAGGTCATACAACACACATTTAAAAAAATCTAACCACCATCCCCCTGAGTAAGGCCCAGTTTAATCCATATGTCTGTTCTCTCTCCCTCAAAATATTTTGACAGAAACAAGTTATCTTGGAACAAAAGAAATTCAGTTAATTGCAGCACATATTAAGAGTTTATATTAATAAAAAAAGCTCATTTAAATTCTGAAAATCACAGAAAATGAGAGCTAGAAAAAAAAAAAAGCAGTAATTATCTAGTTGAAAAGTACCTCCTTATATGAATAGACTTATAAGGAACAGGAAGCTGAGTGCGATGACGTGACCTGCCCAAAGGTTTAAATAAGGAGCGGCACCTGCGGAACCCAGGTCTCCTCATTCCCACCCACCACTGTCTGCAGGACACAAAGCCTGATCATTTCTAAGATTTCTTCCTAGAAATGCTCCCCTTCATAAAAATGAAGGATTATTTCATAACGTAGTTCAGGTCTCAGAAATGCCTGTTGGCTAACATCATCCTTGGGTAATTCTGTCTTCATCCTCCTTTGCTGCTTTGTATTTACAAAACAAGCAAATCTGTTGGGACAGTGAACAACTCTGAGGGATCTGCCTTTCACCCTTACACACAGTTCTACTGATGGGACACTAGAGGGAGGCAAAACCCATATTTTGCTGAACCGGAAAAAGTACAACAGTTTAGCTTGTCAAACTGTAATAAAACTGTGCAGCTGTCCCATAGAAAATGTTACCTTCAGCTGGCATCAAGCACTTAGCCTCTGCCTGGTCTGAGCTGGAGGAATCAGAGGCTCAGAAATCTCAAAGGTCTTCACAATCTCCTGGTAGGGAAGAAAGAACGATGTTGGGTACTGGGCTTATAAGCAAATGCAATGAGTCAGAACACTGCAGGGGCAACACACAGCGCTTTACCTCCCAGTCACGATAACTCAAAGCTATAACTGCTTGATTCCTAATTTGAGTGTTGTGGTCAATTCCCTCAGTTTCTTCATTAGTAGGCTCTATTTGAAAGACAAAGTTTTCAAAGGTTATCAAATCAGAATAGGTAATCTGAACAGTGACTGAAGGATAACAGGAATAAAACCTGTACTGAGAAAATAGATACTCATAGAGCTTCATGCATTATTAAGCTGCTGTACTGTGAGATAGCAGCAAGCACTCCCATTCATTTCCATTTTAAAAAACACACTCCAAACATCAGAAAACCCCTACATATCTATGTACCAACCAAAGAGCTAAGCCCTAGTAGGTCCAATATGAAATTGAGAACATTTGAAGTAGCAAGTTAAGTGCAGCGAGAGTACTTCATTCTTTATAGGAGCCCTTAGAAGGACATGTGTTATGAAGATTGGGAAATTCTTCAGGTAAGAATGAAAGATTCAGGGCTGGGGATTTAGCTCCGTGGTTAGAGTGCTTCCTTGCAAGTGCAAGGCCCTGAGTTCGATCCCCAGCACCCAAAAAAAAAAAAAAAAAAAAAAAAAAAAAAAAAAAAAAAAAAAAAAAAAGAATGAAAGATTCGTTTAATCTCAGGGAGAGAAGGAGCTGACATCTGGGGAAAAGTAGGTAGAAAGAAGGAAAGTATGTAAGTGACTGCAATTACAAACTTTCTAAATTAAATTCTAGGGAAATTATATCATTTCCTATTAATCTTTACAACAGATGTTGAATCAATGATATAGATGAATCCATCAGAGTTTTTAAACCATGGCCATGTTGTCAGAATTTTCATTTAGCTGGGCAAGATACAACATTGTAAAAATTTGTTACCAACAATTATAACTCACTTACATTATTTTACATTATTAAAATACATGACATAAACTTTAACACCAAATATTTATTTTCTTTAAAACTAGTTTTTCCAAAAACATCATTTACCTATTATTGGTAATCGATCTCGATCAAGTTTTATTCTTGCAAAACCATCCTAAAACAAAAACATGATTTTTAAGAGAAAACCAAAATTTAGACTCGAACTTGTAATTACAGAATGAAAAAAAAATACTCACTAAAAAAACACATATCTTTGACAATCATAATGTATTCAAACAATAATGCCATGATATGGACAAGATTTCTCTAACATGTTTCTTTACATCAAGGTAAGGCTCAGGTTTCTAATCAGCGTTTACCAGACATGGTCTCCATCCTAAGCTTCTCTTAAGAAAAACTGTCTTGTCTCTTGAACTGCTTTATGCATATTTCATTATGTATACTTCACACTTTATTATGCATAATTCTATTACTAGGACCACTGGCAAAATATGCCTCCGTTACAAGGTACATCTAAGGATATACTTTGGTCAACATGAGCTTTTATCTAAGGTTGAAATCAAATTTATCTTATATGTGTAGTAATGTATAAGTACCTTTCTATATAGGGTTTTTTTTTTAAAACCTACTTTGAAAAATTTCAGATGTAAAAAGAACTACAAAACTACCATGAGACCTCCCATATATCCTTACCCATATTCACCAATTGTCAAAGCTTTGCCACATCTGCTTTATCATTCTCTCTGCTATTATTATATATGAATGATGTGAAAATAATAGACATCCAGCCCCCTTTCCCTAATTTCTTGGTGTACATTTCCTGAGGACAGGTTATTCTCTTATATAGTAGGACAATTAACAAACTTTAAAAATTTAATCTAATCTATAGTTATACATACAAATTTTGCCAATTCTTCTTCTAGACACAGGTTAAGTATTCTTTATCTAAAATGATTGGGCCCAGAAGTGTTTCAGGTTTCAGATTTTTTAAAATTTTAATATATTTGCATATGTAATGAGCTATACACCTAAACATGAAATTCGCTTATGTTTCGTATGCACCTTATACCCAAAACATGAAGGTCATTTTTTTTTACAATATTTAATGCATCTACTTTTAACTGTGACCCACCACTTGTGGTCAGTTGTGGAACTTTCCACTTGTGGTATCATGTCAACATTGAAAAAGTTTCAGATTTTGAATTTTTAGATTAAGGACCCTCGATCTGTAAGGACACTTAATCTGTAATTTTTAAAACATAAAAGCAAGCATACAAATTTTTAGCTAGTCTGTTCTACCTAATATGCCCATTAATGTTTTGCTACTATGGGTCTAAACTGCACACTGCTTGGTGCAGACACTTTTACCAGTTCCCATCTATAGATTTTATGTGTCCTTTTAGAAGCATATAAAAGCAATTATAAAGATCTTAAATCTTACCCGTATAATGAAGGATACATGAAACATGTTTTCCACCGTACGGGAGAAAGAATGTGGATCAATTACAAAGTCAAAAAAGGATATTGGAGTATCAGCTATAGAAAAAAGAAAAAAATTCTTCAAAACAGGAAAAACTGCTTTTGTTTATAAATAAGACCTGTATTCTTCAGCTTATCCAGAGACATAAAAAAAGGAACAAGCAGTTCCCCTGCTGTGGAAAAGCAAATCCGCACAAGCCTTCTGCAGGTCAGTTTGGCATACCTATTAAAAGCCACATACCCCCTGACCTGGCACCCTACAAAAAAGTCATCCTAATGAAAACTTAGCACAAGTGCACAAAGTTACAAGATTTTTCACTTCAGCAATTTATTAGAAGAGTAAAATGGAATCCAGAATTTATCCATTAACAGAGAAACCTCTTAAATATTTATATGATATAGTAATACAGTAGGAATCACTGAAAAGTCACATTACAGAATGTGTATATCACAATTAGCTTTGTTCTTCTTCTTTTTTTTTTTTGGAGACAGGGTCTTGCTAAGGTGCCAAAGTTAGCCTTCAACTCATGATCCTCCTGTCTCAGCCTCCCAAATGCTGGGATTACAGACACGCTCTACTGTGCCTAGCCAAAAAACATCTATTACTTAAAGATTAAAACAGGAAGTTACTTTCACCAATGTTCTCATGGGATGCTTTTAAAGGGAAAAGAAGCCTCATTAAATACATATGACAAGGGATAGGGGTCTAGCTCTGTGTAGACCTCCTGCCCAGCATGCACCAGGCCCTGTGTTCAATCAACAACACAAAAAAAAAAAAGAAAGAAAAGAAAAATAAATATATATTACAAGAAAGAATCAAAATTATTTAAATACTATGTATAACTGAAAATGCCTTTTAAATAAAAGCCTCATTGAAAGTGACATATCTGATACATAGTTCTATATTTAATTTGATGTCCTACTTACGATCTTCTCGAAAATATGTCTGCAATAATCCCAGGATTCTTTCTACTTCTTTCTCTGTTGCTTCTTGATGAGATTCTCCCATGCTTTTTAACTGGAAAAAAATTACCAGCAAACAGACTGAACTCATTTGCCAGTTAACAATCTTTTCTTCTCTTTTGCACACCTAAACTCTTCAGAGTATCTTTTGTTGGGGATTGCTAGCAATTTTTATCCCCATCTTCAAGTTTATAGTGAAAAAACACTTTCTAGTTTCAGTAATTTTTATATTAATTTATAAGTAGAAGAGTAACGTTACTAAATCAACCACTTTCCAGTTGAACATAAAATATAAAGAGGGTAATTTAACTCATTTTGCCCCCAGGGTCCTTTGCCATTATCTGGAAATATTTCTGGTTGTCACAACTGGACTTGAGAGGAGGGGTGTGCGTTCCTGGCCTCTAGCATGTAGAGGCCAAGGATGCGAGGCTACTAAACATCCCAAGTTCAAGGCCAGTTCCCCGTAACAAAGAACTGTCCAGTACTGAATGTTGATGGTGCTGAGGCTGAGGAGCCCTCGTTCAGAAGAACTTTTCAAAACTACAGGAATGAGTTAAAACAAAGACAAGTGGTTGGTCCAATAAAATGTTAGACTTAAAATGATTTAAATGACAAAACCTGACTCTAGGCTCTGGCCAACTGCATGTATGTCATATAATGACTATTTTAACTTGAGGTGGTTTAAAAATCAACATTTCAAAAAACCAACCTGAGCAGGCATTGTCGTCTCCTCTTGTATCATCCGAACTTTTTTTGGGCGATCAATTCGTGGCTTTGGCACAGGTGCCTCTCCTTGTATTGAACCCAACCTAATGAAAAATATGCTTTCATGTCTTTTTCAGTTTGTTTTTAAAAAACTAATTTCACTAACTAAAAGCAGGTGGCATGGTATAGTCAAATTTAGACCGGGCACCAGTGACATAAGACCTGCCATCAGACCAAAGTCTGTGATATCCTTTCTGCTCTCTTTGTATGTGTAAGCAGACTGCTACGAGGCTTGCTCAACCACATACCTCCTTTAAATGCCTCCATGGTGTACAGACTATACTAGGCCAGTGAAGGTACCTGTGAAGTCCTCCCTACAAAGTTTTACAAAGCCAAACTTCTGAGGTCAAAGGAAGGATGAACAGGTGGAGAAGGGGAACAGAACTGCTCCAGTGGGATCAAAAAGCCTTGGATCTAGCTGTGCCAAGGCAGAAGCTTACAGCTTGGGACTACAGAACATACCCATCAGGAAAACAGGTCAAGTTAAGGCCATGGGATTGTCCTTTTGGGCTCTGTCTGCACCCCAAGAAATTCCTAATGCAGTCATTAGCTACAATAGGTGTATCCTGCATAGGTAAAGAATACAGAGTGATGTGGTTCCTCTACTTCCAGATATGGAAGTATATGGTATAGCTGGACAGATAGTTATTTACTCACAAAAGTACATTTCAACATCCTATAGTGCTGCAGTAGAGCATCACTTGAGTGCTGTGAGAGGATCTCGGCAGAGATTTTACCGAAACATGGGAGTGACTGGCTGGGAAGTCTGATCCTACACTGATAACTCCTCTGCAGAAGTTACTAGAAGTTTCCAGGTTGAGACCTGTGGGATAAGTAAGCCTCACCCGACAGAAAAGATGGGCAAAAGCACATGGAAGGCCAAAGGAAGAGCAAATGCAGGGGCACAGAGTTACAAGCACTTCATTGTGGCTAAAAACAGGGCTGAATGATGAAGTACAGTTTAAAGGCTTTATCTTCAGATGCTACAATTTATAAGAGAGCTTGGCACTCAACAGTGAAAATCAAAGATTTGAACGTTATCCTACAATAAAGAAGTTTGGTATTTATCCTATAATACATACACAGTGGTTCTGGCATGTGAGTTACCTGTTGCTTATTATAAACAGATGCCTGGGTCCATAACACAGATCGATTACAATTTACATCTCCAAAGCTTACCAAGACACTGGCAGTCTCAGGAGGTTTTAAAAGGCGAATTAGAAAAGATAAGTGCCCAGGACCTATACCACTTAAAGAAGAAAGGACTGAAACAACTTGGAAAGTTACCCTAGCGCAGTGATGGCGAACCTTTTAGTGACAAGTGCCCAAAACTGCAACCCAAGACCCACTTATTTACTGTAAAGTGCCTACATTGCAATTAAACCTGGATACTGAGTTTTTAGTTCAGAAAAAACAACTCACACATTAACATGTTTTGTCTTAAAAGAAAAACAAGTAACACACATGTCATAGGTTCGCCATCACTGCCCTAGGGAATCAACTGGAGAATCTGACAAATGTAACTGAAGGTTATCTCACAAAAGAACCAGCAAGGGCTGTTCTTGGTTTTTCGCTAAGTCCAAACTACGAAATTAAAATAGCAGCCAGTTTCATTTAAGAAGAAAAACTTTCCTTAAAGTTGTACCCAAAAAATGAACTGCACAATTTGTTATAGTGATTCAAGCAGTCTTCAAATGCAGATTAATGATCATCCAATAGGATGCTATAATAATAGGCCCTTAACAATATATTGCTAAAATCTCAGCATAGGTAGGACATTGCATCCTTCTGCATAAGGATTTCAAAGATAATAAAAAGAAAACCAGAAATATGCAAAAGAGCCAAAATCTCATGAGCTAGAAAGCAAAAAAAGGCAGAGAGCCTTCATAAGGAAGTTCTGGTCCTTGGCCCTTCTTAGTAAAGTAAGATGAGAAATCCTTTAAGATCCATCAAGAGTTTGTGGACTTTTAAAAGAAAGTTTAGAAAGTCTCCAAATAATGGCATCAGGATTGTCATCTCTACAATACCAAATAATCTTTGTCCCTACAAGAAAAAACAATTTAAGGTTTACAAGTAGCTGGTCTATTGGATTTTTAAAATAATCTTACAGGAAGTGGAATGTATGGGTTTTATTAAAGGTGTTTTCTGCTGTTTTGCCTGATATTTTCCAGGAGTCATAGACTATGAATTCAAAATCAGAACTATCTTCATCACGGATGAGTTCTTCAGCTTCTAGCGGATTTACACCCATATGTGTCAGCTAAAAGAATGAAGGAAAACAAAAAACCCTAGTTAAGCCACAAGCAATCATTCACTACATCCAATAATCTGTATATTAAGAGGCCAGAGGCAATGCCGGTTTTCAGCATATTAATACAATTACTCGATTTCTCATTGTAAACATAATTTTATATATAAATGCCTAATCAAAGGTACCCTCTCTTTGGCAAAAACAAAAAAATCCCTCAGTGTTCTTAGAACCTTTACGTGAGAAAATGAGATGATTTAGATCAGTAGTTCTGGACCAGGGCGATTTTGCCCCCAGGGTGCTTTTGACAAGATCAAAACACTTTTGGTTGTCACAGCTGATGTGCTACTGCACCTACATCTACTGGGGAGAGGCCGAGGAGGCTGCTCGACATCTTAAAACACACAGTACAGGCCCCCAAAACAAAACTTACCCAGCCCGAAACGTCAATAGTGCTGAGACCGAGAAACCCTGCTTTAGCCCACTGCAAGGCTGAGGGGTTCAAGTCTACTGAAGAACTAAGCCCACTGAGGACTTTTGTATCTCAAGTAGTTCAGTTATTAGTAAAGTGGGACTACCATAAAAATAAAAAACGAAATCCCAAGTTAGTAACTCCAAGACAGAACAGGGAAGTTTAGCTTGCTTTCCAATTTTAATTTTTAGCCAACTTCCTAGACCTCTTTATTCAGACTTTATTCAGGGTATCCAGAGAGCGGCAGCCCAGCCACAGTGAGAATATCACTTATTTTACAACTGCCTTTCTGGAAGAGCTGGCAGAAGTTGAACGATTCTCATCTCAAACTAGCTTACAGAAAATGTATTATGTTGAATTTACTTTTATAAAAGAACATTTTAGTACATTACACTGTAAAATGCCTAAAACTTATTAAAGTAACAGATAAATAATAATCATAAAAGCTTCAAGAAGCTTAACCTTATTTAAAAGCAACTATGCTTTGAAGAAAGAAAGGCTACAAGGGCCTGACCAGAGCAATATGGTCAGCTCTCCTTCAGCCACTTGCCACCCAGTTTTGCCATTACACCCTTCTAGCAGGATGTTTCCACTTCTATCTGGTCAAGTCTACCAATCTTTACTGTATAGTGTCTATGTTTGGTGTTCTTGGGAAGGTCTTCCCAGAACCAATCTTCCTCAACCAATCCAGAAAACTATTAATTTAAAGTTTTCTATTTACTGCTTTAAGACTTCTGGAACTTATTTTGACATGCTATTTAAAGTACAGTGTTTAACCTGATTTTTTAAAAACTCATTTAAAAATATACACCCAATATATGGGGTCACTTTATTGAGCCATACATGACTATGCATTTTCTCAAATGCATTATATTTTAAAGGAAAAGTCTTTTTTTTTTTTTTTTTTTTTTGGTACCAGGAATCAAACTCAGGGCCTCATGCTTGCGAGGCAAACACTCTAAGCACTGAGCTAAATCTCCAGGCTGAAAAGTCTTTTTTAAAAAAAGAAAAATTCAAGGTTTTAAAAATAAAGTAGAAGGGCTGGGGATTTAGCTCAGTGGTTAAAGTGCCTGCCTTGGAAGCACAAGGGCCCGAGTTTGATCCCCAGCACCAAAAAAATAAATAAATAAAAATAAAGTAGAAATAATTGTCTGCCTTATGCCTTTTTGAATAATCACTTTATCCGGTCAGATTTCACAGTACTAAATCATTTTAGTAACCATTTAACATCAACTCCAGTTAGAGATTCATTGTTCACACAAAGGTGAATCTCTCTGTGCTAGGACAAAGGCTGATTCAGGGTAGAATAAACAAGATAACAGAGTAAGACACAAGGTCAATCTCAGTGTGCTTTTTTTTGGTATATCAAAACTATACAACTAGGTAACAGCTATTCAAACTTGTTATGAAGCAATCAATCAATAAATAAATAAAGTCCAAAAGTGTAAAATACAGTCATACCCGTATGATTCTAAATATTCTCAAAGACAGACCAAACTATGCCTCCTCACCAGGCCTAATTCATTTTCAGCTGACCTCTGTGGTGTGGGCTTTAGCCCAGTCCAGGACAAAGGTTCAGGTCGCCGAGAACGATGTAGAATACTTACAAAGAGACTGAGGAAATGGCCACTTATAAATAACCATAGCACCCAGAGTTTTAGAACACTATGATTTTTCAAACTGTTCTAAGCCCCCACACTAAAGTCTACCACATAGCTATACTTTCATCTGTTTAACTTGATTAAGATCTCTTTAGGGGAACTGGAGATTAGAAAAAGAAAAAAAAAAGTGAAGGGGTGCAGTGAAAACATTTCTACATTGATATAAGATAATTTTACAATATGACAAAATACATTTTTATTAAAATTCTGTAGCTTTGAACTTACTAGAGTTTCAACATATCTTAACATATCAAATGAGTTCAGATCAGAGCGTAGCTTCTTTGCTTTTTCTTTGCCCAAATCTGAAGCCAGAACAAGAAACTGGGCATCTAGGACTGCTTCTCTTGCTCGGGACACTACCAAAAAAAGAAGGAAAATATATGCATTATGAAATACACATTATCCACAGATATTTCCAATTACTTTGTAGGGTTTCCCATTGGCTCCCCCCAAAATCTCAGTAAGGTGAAAACAGATCGATCTTCTAAAGCTGGTTCCCTACCCACCTCACCAAAATCTCAAATCAAAGCTGACCAGGCTTCCGAACAGCCAGGTTTCTCTCTAGTTCTCATGCTACAGGTAATTGAACCACAGTTTTTTAACCCCAATTTAACAAAATCCTCTATCATGCCTAACACTCACTTTCCCCTTAGACTCAACCCCTTCTAATCACTGTTCTCACCTGTGCTAATATAAATCAAGTCGAATTTTCACTATGTGTAGGGAGAGATGGTATGAAGTTCAGGGAGATGAAGGAAACAGCAGAGCTGACCGGCCAGGGCTTAACAGTCATGGGTAACAGTGACCATAAAAAGTAATATGAAAACATCTGCAAAGAGAGAATTCTAAAGGGAACCAAGAAGAGACAAACCCGGCCATGTTCAAATATAGATGCCTGTAACTAGCTTATATCTCAAGGCCACTGCATTTGAAGCACTGAAATCCTGAACAGTTCTCACAAAAACAGCAAAGAGTTCTCACAAAAACAGCTTTTGTTCTTATCTATCGTGTTTGTATCATGTTTGTTCTCACAGGAAAAGTTTTAATCATTTCAGGCGAGTCACTGCAGAAGTGACAATGAATAAGGGAACAAAACAGACAGGGATGGGCAGACTCATTACTGGGCTCTATTCTACATCTCCCTTGCCTATCAGCCTCACAGCACACTGTAAGAAAAGTGCAAACATCATGTCACAGATGACTATATAATCTCAAGGGACTTAAATCAGAGACATCACATCCATGAATGCCAAGCATCTAAAATTGTATTTGCTAAGCAACTCCTAGGGCCCAGTTGAGTAAACAATTTTGCTTTAAATTCTTGTTTTAACCACTGGAAACAAAAGAGGAGAGCAAATGGCATGTGTGTGAAGCTCTAATAAGATGCATAAAAAAATATCAAGGAAGTAAATGAGTCAGGAATAAGACCGAGGAGACTGTGGGTTCAAGCTGTGAAGAGAAGAAAATGCGGATTAGGGGAAAGGTTTGTCCCAGTGAAAGAGGAAGATTTGGTTCCTAAAGGTTTTGATGAGATTTAGCAAATGTGGCAGACCAAGTGAGGGAATGAAAAGGAGGCCAAGGTCAGCACAAGAAAGACACAAACTGAAGAGACTGTGGACGAGAAACTGTTAAAAGGTGACAATACTAAAACCACTAGCCATATCAGAAGATGACTAGAAATAAATACTTTGGTCCTGGAAGAATAGGAACTATGGTGTCTGGACATGACCAATTCTGTGACACCCCCCCACCTTTTTTTTAACCAAGGTATTTGTCTGCATTCTCCCCTTCTGTTCCAACAGAGCTACAAGAAAG
The DNA here is from genome assembly GCA_004026905.1 of Hystrix cristata. Classification (NCBI taxonomy): domain Eukaryota; kingdom Metazoa; phylum Chordata; class Mammalia; order Rodentia; family Hystricidae; genus Hystrix; species Hystrix cristata. The sequence continues at coordinate 29,911 of PVJO010008818.1, forward strand.
GCCTGGAGGGGACAGCATCTGGGTAGTTGTCCCAGGGCTCTTTGACCCAGCACCCACACCAACGGGTACCCCCATCTGTGCTCTGGCATTGAACACAGAACACAACCGCTGTGTCTGCTTTTTAATTCAAACTAAGATTATTCTTTAATGCTTCTATGGCCCAGAGTTCAGCACTCTGAGCTCACTCTCTGCCTCCCCTCGGAGACAAACAGGTACACTTGTGAACAGGGTCATCTCCACTAGGGAATATAGGTGGACCAACACTTGAGGGAGGGAACTAGGAGGGGGAAAGGAAAACATGATGTCAGAGGCTACCTCGGTTCTTCTTTCATTCATCCATCCAACGAATGGAATTTACACAGGTAAACCTCTCAAATATGAACAGGCAACATGCAGGAGGCTTGTTAATACAAATTCTGGGGCTCACCCCATAATTTCATGCAGAGTCCTTAGTATACGTTTAACAAACGCAAAGGGTATAATAAAAGTAGTACTGTTGCTAAAAAAAGATTCCAAACCCAGTAAAGCACTATAATAAACGTGGGAATTGTATAATGTCAATAATTTGGCTCTTACGTAAAGCTAATTAAATGATCATCGAACATATGGTAACATAATCAATTACCTCCATTAAATAGAGTGTTGGCCTCTTCAAGGACTTCTGTTAACTTGTCGCTGGCATTAAGTATATCCTCCCGGTTTTCTATGAAAAACAAAGCTTTTTGAAAACGTGCTCATCATTCACTAACAAGTAGTCGAAGTTATCCCCTGCAGTAGTAAAGCCAAGCCCCACCTCTGTTCCCTGGATAATGACTTCAAACACCTTCACCTTTTTAACTAAAATGACACGGAAAGAGAAAAGCAACTGTACACTTTAAACAGGCTGAAATTTAAAAGGAACTCCTGGCTTCTTTCAACCTTAAGCCAAAGGGCTCGACTCCCGCAGCCTCACAGGAAGGCGGTTCTCAAACTTTACAACCAAGAGGATCACGTAGGGGCCCACGCAACAGACGACCCCACCCACCCCCGAGAGTTTCAGATGCGGTGGGTCCGGGTGGGGTGCGAGACGGAGTATTTCTGACAGTCCTCCGGGCACGGTAGCTGCTGGGCCCGCGGGCCCGGGCGGAGAACGGCCCAACGCGATAAAAAAGCAGCCGTCGTCCACGTCGTGCTCTCTCCCTACTGGCTGAGCTCCGGCGAGTGAACGACCGGCTCCGGCCTCCAGCTTCCCCAGCCCGCCCACCAGACATCTGCGCGCCGGTCGCCAAGGTCTTCCGGCTCTGGAGACGAGAGCGGCGCAGGAGACTCTGCAGACAAACGGCGGCTGGGCGGCCGCGAGCCGCCTCTCCCGGGCCTGCGCCGGCACCTCCCGCGGCCCCTCCCGCCGGCCCGCCCGCGCCGGCCCGAGGCACCGCCTTACGTTGGACCGAGTTGATGAGCTCCCGATACTGCTGGCGAATCTGGCGGCACAGGCCAAGGTCGGTCTCGGCCTCCAGACTGGCCGGGTCCACCATCTCGTCCCCCGAATCCGACGGCTCGCCCTCGTCCAGGCTCGGGCGCTCCGGGGCCTCCCTGCGATCCGGCCCGGCGCCGCGGCGGGACAGCGGGGAACGCGAGCGGGAGCGAGAGCGGGTGCGATCCCGGTGCGGGTCCCGGCCCTCAGGCCGGCGGCCGCTACTGTCTCCGGACATCGCGCCAATTTGCCGTGCAACTTCGTAACGGCGGAAGTTCGCGCCAGAAACTGAAACCCCTGCGCGGCGCGAGCGCCTGCTCCCGGCGGAACGCGGTTCCCGGGGCAGCGCGGAGCGCACAGCGACGCCTGTGGCGGGAGGTCGGCGTCGGGGCCTGGGCCGGGGCTTCAGGCCGGGCCCGCGGAGCCGGGTCGGAGCGCCCGCTGGGACGCTGGGTGCTTAGGCAGCACCCAATGCACCGAGTGCCTAACTGAGCCCCTTTTGTTCTTTTCACATTAGTAAAAGAAGTCCCACTTCACACTGAGGAGTCCTTAGAATCTCGGGGCAGTCTTTCTTTGCCCTAGAGCTGCACCTCCCCAGGGTACCTGGCCCCTGCCAGACAGCCGCAACCTGGCAAACGCAGACACGCAGCACATGTTGATTGAGAGAGTTCCCACAATAGGACAAGTAGGACAAGTCTCTGACCTGGGAGGAGAAAACTAGTCTGCTGCCGGCTCGCCCTCCGTGACCTTAGTTTACAAGTGGGGTTTGTGTGCAATTGGCAGTTTCGCTGTATGAGCACAAAACAAACAACAGAGTTCCTTTAATTTTTCTCTGTAAACTGTTAATCATCCTTCTACATACCTACCACATATATACTCAGAATTGATTCTCAGACTAAAAGAGTCGAAATTACCTACTTACAGGGTCCAAGAAAGACGGCATTATATTCAGTATAGTTTCAAAGATAAATGTATAACGTCGAATGCTTTTTCTCAGTCTATTGAGATGATCATGTGATTTTTGTCTTTGGTTCGATGTGGTGTATTACATTCATTGATTTGCATATGTTGAACCATCCCTGCATCTCTGGAATGAATCCTACTTGGGCATGATGTATGATCTTTTTGATGACTTGCTGCATTGTCAGTATCTTATTGAGGATTTTTTCATCCCTGTTCATTAAAGAGATTGGCCTGTAGTTCTCTTTTTTGGTTGGGTCCTCTTCTGGCCTTGGAGTCAAGATAATGCTTGCTTCCAGGAATGACTTTGGGAGTACTGCTTCCCTTTAGATTTCATTAAAGAGTATGAGGAGTACTGGCATTAGATCTTCTCTAAAGTTCTTATAGAATTTGGCAGTGAATCCAACCGGACGTGGGTTTTTCTTGGTAGTAATTTTTATTACTTCTTCAATTTCACTGGTTGCTAGTGGCTTATTCAGATTTTTATATCTTTTTGGTTCAGCTTTAGTAGTTCACATGATCTAGTAATTTATACATTTCCCGTTTTATTAGAGTACAGGTTCTCAAAGTAGCTACCGATAACTTTCCAGATTTCAGCGGAATCTGTTGATTTCACATTTTTCATTTCTAATTGCATGGATTTGTATCTTTTATTATTTTGTTAAGATTGGCTAAGGGTTTGTCTATTTTGTTTAATCCTTCAAAGAACCAACTCTTTGATTCCTCGATTCTTTGGATTGTTTTTTGTCTCAATTTTGGACTTAACAACTTCCCACTGCACTCATTGTGGCAAGAACGGTTGGGTTCCCACATCTTCACTGACCCTTTTGAACTCCCCCCTCATTATGGATCATTTGAATATCCTGGCTCAAAATCAAGTTCCTCGAATGAGATGATGGGTACAGTTATTGATCAGCTGGAATTATATTGGAAAGCGGCCCGTTTGGCAGGGGAATCTGCTTTAAAATTACCCTGGGAGACAAGATCCAAGGAGGCTTGATGTCCCTGGCAATGAACAACTGCTACCTCACTTGAGGGATTTACTGCCTCAAGAAAGTTGAGGACTTATGGTCTGTGTTTTATTGGAGACTGACAACTAGTCAAAAGTTCTCTTTTTTCCAGATTGCTACATGTATGTTGGATGAGAAAGGCATATTTGGAGTCAGTATATATATTGACCCTTTTGCCCTGGGCAAGTTGAAAAGCCTGAATGAGGGCAACATGTCCTTGGGTAGAAGTCCCAGGAAAAAGTCCTCTTGCTTCAGTGAGCTGGGCAGGATTGACTATGGCATAACCTGCCCTCCTAACACTATGCTTTATGCAATTGCTGCCATCGGCACACCATGTGCTAGCTGTCAGTCAGTGACTGGGGGTGGGGGTGGCTGGCATAATTTGGGATAATGGTTTGTTAACACTTACATTCTATCGGTTGGTTGGGAGGAACATAGTTGGGTTTAAAATGGTGCAAGACTGAAAAGAAACATCTGGGTTTTCAGTAAGAGTGGCCTGGTAAGTAGTGAGCCTTTCTCCAGTCATCCACAAATATCCCTTGAATTCTAACAGAGCCTTATCCTGATGTGGGATTAGAACTAAGAGCTTTTGTCCCAAGGTTATCTCAGAGACTTTTTGGACTAAGAGTGCCATTGCCACTATTGCTTGCAGGCTGTTAGGCCAGCCCTGCGTCACCCCATCTACTCTCTTGGAAAAGTAGGCAACTGATTTGTTTTCCTGGCCCTGATCTGAGTTAGCACTTTCATGGCTACTCCTTATTTCTCAGCTACGAAGAGAGAAAAAGGCTTAGTTAGGTCTGGGATTCCTAGGCCTGGGGCCTGCATCAAATCCCATTTTAAGGATTTGAAAGCCTCTTGAGTGGCTGCTATCCATTGTAAGGGTTCATAGTCCTTGAGTTGCCCAATGTAGGGGTTTGGCTATAACTCCAAAATGGAGTATCCATATGTGGTGGAAGCCTGCCACTTCCAAGAAAGCCCTCAACTACCATTTAGACTCTTGAGGGCCCAGATGGCAAATTGCCTCTTTCCCCTTGGGAACAGTTGTCTTTGTCCTGGATAAAATATATCCCACATGTGTCACCTTTTGATGAGAAATCTGAGCCTTACCTTGCAACACCTTGTACCCCTTTTTGATGGAAAATTGAGAGTCTTAAAAGTGTTTTTATCAGATAATTCCTTAGTGGGGCTTCACATGAAGTCATCTGTGTATTATAACAGGCTTCCTACTTTTTTTTGAACTTTAAATCTCTCAGGTTTTGAGCGAGGGCTTGTGTAAACAGGTGGGGGCTATCTCTAAAACCCAGAGGAAGACAGGTGTGGTGGCACATGCCTGTAATCCCAGCACTCGGCAGGCTGAGGCAGGAGGATTGCTGCGAGTTTGAGGTCTGCCTGGGCTATATAGTATGTTGAAGACCAGCCTGAACTACACAAAGAGACCCTGTCTCTAAAAAATAAAAAAAAAAATGTAAAACCCTGAGGCAAGACAGGCCAACTATACTATTAGCGAAGTCCTGTTTGAGGATCTTCCCATTCAAAGACAAACAAATATCGGGAGTTAGCATGCACAGTGATAGAAAAGAAGGCAACCTTGAGATCAAGGACAGAGACCCATTTAGCGTCTCATGGGATCTGGACTAAAAAGGTATATGGGTCTGTTATTAACGGGTGAATAGGAACCACTGCCTCACTGATGGCTTCTGAGGTCTTGTACTAGATAGTATTCTCCCAGTGGCTTGACTACTGGTAAAATGGGCGTATTACATGGCGACTAGATTGGCACCAGTAACCTTGTAGCCAAAAACTTAACAATAATGGCCTTTAACCCCAGTCTACCTTCTTTCTTAAAGTAATACTGTTTTCTGTGAGGATATAGATTAGGGTCCTTTAGCTGAAGACTACTGGAATGCCCCTGACAGCCCTCCCTGGGGTGCAGTCATAGCATGTTTGGGGATCAACTCCCAGCAGAGACATTAGGCCCGAGTCCCAAGCAACTAGGGCAAGGGTTGCCAGAAGTTTGAATGTCAGAGTGGCCTGCTGCAGGAAGAGTATATGTCTTCCAATAGCTGAGTATGGGGCACTCTGGCATCACCATACAGACATCTTGGAAAAGGAAATCTTCCAAATGGCAATTCAGAGTAGGGATGAAGAAAGCTATCCAGTTAACTCCTTCAAGGCCCACAGCAATTTTTTTTTCTTTTTTTGGAGACAGGTCTTGCTGTGTAGTTCAGGCTGGCCTGGGACTTTCAGTGACCCTCCTGCCTCAGCCTTCCAAGGGCTAGGATTACAGGCATGTGCCACCACATCCAGCTCCACAACAATTTTAGAACAGGATAAAAGCTTACTCCAATTAAAAAAAAAAACTAGAATAAGTCACCCCAGTATCACAGAGAAATATAAGTTGTTTGCCTCCTGCTTCTAGAGTCACCCAAGGCGCCTGTAAATTGATTGGAACACTCTTGTGTGGGTGCCATGCAGGCTGCCCCAGGCACCATCTTTCATTGTCTGGGCCTTCCTCCCTGGCCACCGCCTTGAGGGATGATTTCATCCCTATCTGGGAATAAGGGCAGTCCCTCTTCCAATACTAAGAATCTTCTCCTGTGTTCTGACAGGCCCGTCAAGTGTTAGGCTGTCTCTGGGGGCACTCTTTCACCTGGTGCCCTGATTGCTTGCACTTGAAGCACTCTGACTTGCTTCCATCACTCTTGGGACTACCTTGGTTTTCCCTAGCACTGTGGGCTTCATCCTGAACCTTATCAAATAGGGCAAGCATGGCTTTAGGCTGCCTCTTTTTCTTATTCAATTCTCATTTGTCCTCTGCTTCACCACGGTTATTAAAGACCATAAAGCTACATTGCCCACTTGACTTATTTCAGTTTGTAGGCCCAGTTGGAGTTTCTGGAGCCTTTAAATATCTGGAGCTGATTGATAAATAAAATACTTCTTTAGGATAATCTGACCTTCTCTAGACTTACAATCTAAAATAGTGTATTTACGAAGTGCCTCTTCTATCAGGTGCCAAAAAGAAACTGTATTCTTATCAAAGCCTTGACTAATAGGCCTCAGCTTTACACAGTTCATAGGTTTGGGGATTCCTTGTCGCATACCCACAAATATGGCCTTGATGTGTAATGTTTGTTTGACTTCTCCATCCCCTGTGTTATAATCTCATCCGGGCTCCTCTGGAGAGCCAAACAATGCAGCAGTTCACTGATTAGCAGAGGGTGAAGCACTGAAGACTTCATCATTAGCCTGCTTTGCAGCCCTTGTAATCTTTTTCCTTTCTACTGCTGTGCAAGAAAAAGCCAGGATAAACTGGACATTTGTCCAGGTCAGATCAAAAGCCATTGTTAGGATATGGAAACATCAGCAAACTTTTCAGGATCCTCAGAGAATCTATCAGTTTTTCTTTGCACTGCTGAATATCTGTAACTAAAGAAGGAACTATCTGAGAAGGCATTTAAACAGGGAGCCAGGTGGGATGGATGAGGTCTACCCCAAAACAGGTTTTGTGGACAGATGTTGTGGGAAACCTACAGGCCTATCCCTGAGTCAGGGCCTGACCCATTAGTGGGGACCTGATAGGGCATCTAATGGTGGTTGCCGAGCCTTTCAGCCCCAGGGCTGTGAACTGGTAAACCTGAATTCCTTGGAATTACATCACCGAAAACTTACAGTGCTTTCCCCTGAGTTAGTTCCCGCATAGGAACCTCGCCTATAACCAATTTCAGCTTTTTCAAAGCACCCTTGATAAAGCCGAACTCCCTGGGGGCTGGATAGCTCCAGCCAGATGTAGGCACCACTTTTCCTTTGTGAACCTTGGAATCTCCCCTGTGTCCACAAGGAGGCCAGACGTAGAGTCCAGAACTGGAATGCCTTATTGTCTGGGTACCTCTTAGCCTATTCTGAAACCACCGAATATCCTGTTTAGGGAGGGATAGCAATCACCTTGCTCAACAGATCCACAAAACCCAATTTTCTGTAGATGTGGCTCTCAGCACCTTCTGGCTAAGAAACAGGTATTTCCACAGATGATCTCCCACTATCTGACAGCCTAAGAATAGGAAATAAGACATGTCCTAGAGAAAGTTCATCCTGCTGGATCAAACCACAATATTAAAGTTAGGCATCATATAAATTCAGTCAGCAAACACAGGTTACACATCTTTTTATATAGGTGCATAAATTTGAAGCCACAGTTATCACAATGAAAGCAAAACTGAGTAGAATGGAGAGGGAAGAAACCTAGCATGAGAGAAGTAACCCAGTAGGAGCCAGCTATAGGTGGGTTTTAGGACCCCGAAGAATTGATTCAACTAGAGCTGGCTCTGGCAGTAGCCACTACTTTTCGCTGCCTGCTTGGCACCAAAACTGCCTCATTTAAAATGCCCACAGGTTTTTTTTTTCCATTCTACGTGATGAAGCACTGTACTTCTTAACTTTTTGCTGGAACTGCTCAGCATTAAAAAGCCAAATGGTTTTAATACTCCTACGGATGAAAGCCTGAAAGAGAGGGCCAGGGACAAGGAGGGACCCAGAACCTCCCCAAGAGAGGGAGGGAAAGTAGCCCATGAAAAGGACTCACTCAGCATAACCTGCAAATAACTTTGGCACTATAAAAGGGACCGTTTAGGTTTATAGGGTGCAGGGCACACTGCCAATTGCACTCCACAAAGAAAAGCAAACGATTTCAGGTGGACCAGGTCCATGTTTCCAGGTTCTCTGTTGTGGGAGGCTATGCCAAAGCAGTGACACTTTCCAGCTGGCTGCCTCAATTCAGCTCAGCTCAGGTCCTTCCCATGGAGGTGTGTGTCACAGCTTCTGAGATGGAGTCCCCACAGTGCATGGACCAACAACGAGATACAACCCCAACCAATCCACAGGGCTCCTCCTACTCACTGCAAAGGCAGAAAACTTCTGCTCCACCATCTAGCCCTTTTCAGATGGCAATATGGTCAGCTGCTTGTTCCAGAAATCTGTCCTGTGCACCCAACAAAGGGGAAGAGACAAAGAGTCTCCCCAAGTGAGCAGGGAGTTACCAGCTTTCCTGACTGGCTTCTTTTGCCTGCTGGATGCTGGCTGCTGGCTTCTTGGCTGCCGATGTCCCACGATGTCCCTCAGTATTTCCTGGTGTCCGTTTGTCTCTCAGTGTCCACTAATCCCTCCTGGCTGGCTCGCCGAAATTGTTACCATGTAGCAGATAAGTATAATCCAGGCTCTTGTATACAATGAGCAAAGAATTGTTAAGTGTACACTTGATAGCAAGTGGCAAGTGGCTACCTTCATTGACGATCACAGGAAGTTGTGCTCAGGGCAAGTCTGTGCCTACAAAAGATATGACAGAGGCAGAAAAATGGTGCTGGAGTGTGAAGGAATCTGACCACTGCCATCTGGTCTGAGCAGAGACCACCTTAAATCCCTTCCCCCTGCTATGCTTTTACACCTGCTGCAGATGTATAGCCATAGGCTGATAAGGCCCAGTGAGCATAGTGTAAGCAGAGCTACACCCTATAATTACCAATCATTGTTCAGCCCTGCTCTTGACAAACTACACATAACAACTTGTATGTCCTCAAGCCCACTGCTGGGCAGATAGCCACAATTCCTTTGTACTGAACCCCTCCTCCGAAAGTCCCATTGTGACTTTTCCCTTCCACAGCCCCCCTTCCTTTGTGCTCATGACCCTATAAAGACCTTATAGCTTGTACAATAATTAGCTGATCTGGTCTCTAGTGCCAGAGCAGTCTCTCTCAGGTTTGTTCTAAAACAAACCTGGCCTGTGAACTTGTACCCCTGCTTCTTTTCTTTTTTGTCCTAACAGGGTGACAAAAAGTCAAAGCACTGCACATAAGTCATAGCACATGGGAACAGCAAGAGCAGCCCCCAGTAAGTCAGGCTTTTGGAATTTAAAGGATGTGCACCTCAGACCAGGTGCCTCCCCCGGAATCTCTGGGTGTGATTGACAGGAATGTTGACAGGATGCTGAGTCATCTTAGGGGCTCTCAACATGCATGCTTGCTCCAGAATTCACTCTGACCTTAATTATATTTATGCACTTTAATACATACTTATGAACCTGTAATGAGGTTCGTTTAGAGTGAAGGTGATTGAAGGCCAGGCTAGGAGAATCAACATGCATGTGCAGTCTCCTAGCATAACACAGATCTCTTTGGTTTTTGTATTTTATTTTTTACCTCTCCTAGGATGGTGGAAGGAGGATTGGTCATCGTGTGGTGTTTAAAATTAAATGGGTGTAAGGGAGTGACTCCCTCAGTTCCATTGTTTCTTTCGGCATTTATACCATGGCAGTGGATCTGATAGATGACATGGATACTCAATGACTAATGGACAGGTAGTATGTATAGCATGAATATGTTGGGCAAAGGGATAAGTCACAGGCCAGGCAGCTGCTCAGAATGACGCAGAATTTAAAACTTATGATGAATTGGGGCTGGAAATATAGCTCAGTAGCAGAGCACATGCCTTGCATATGCAACCCCCAGCAAAACAAAAATATTAAAAATAAAATTTATTAAGTGTTTATTTCTGCAATTTTTAATTTAATTTATTTTGGACCATGATTTACTGCTAATAGCAGAAGTCGAAACTAAGGATAAGGGGATGACTACTACCTACCATTAAATTTTTAGAAGAAATCATAGATGTAAATCTTTATGACCATGGATGAGGTGATGGTTTCTTACATATGACATCAAAAGCACCAAAGAAAAAAGTGGGTGAATTGGAGACCAAGTTTGTAGTAGTTAGTTACAATGACCATAGGAAATGGATCTCCATAAAAAGCAACATGGGCAGGCATTGCCACCTTCAAGCCTAACAACCCATAAGGAGGAAGCAGTGTTAGCAGAGCTTCATGGGGGGAAGGGGATAAAGTGTGGAGAAGCAGCCAGGCAGGAGCTCTCATGCTAGAAGAATGCGGCCATGCTAGGACCACAGTACTAAGCAAAGAGAAAGTGTCTTAGATTTTTTTAGAGTCAATAGTTTGTAAGAGAGCAGATTTAATAGAGCACATTTACGTTACAATATTTGCCCACAAGCCAAATGTAGGAAGAGTGCCAAATGTCTATCTAGGCACTGGAGACCCAAAAGATCCAGTCAAGGGCTGGGAGCCCACGGCACTGTCCCATGTACATCCATGTCTGCAGATGATGGCTGAAGAAATCCTTACTGGAACCAGGTTTACAATGCTCACAGCAGAGATGATGACCAGAGATCCCCCAAAGCAACAGCAGCCATCCTCAATGACAGCAAGGCCCCGAGCTCCTTCCTCGATGAGAACAGCCGAGTTCCTTTCAGGAGAACCAGCCACAGCAGAGCTTCTCCTGGAAAACAGCCCACCTATTAGCTTCTGCTCCCATTCTGCTTTATGTTGCGTCAGCAACAATTCTCAGGTGGATCTTCTATGCCCAGAATCATACCAGCTCAGTCCAGCTAGGAGTTCTGGCTCACGGTGACCACAATAAGTGCGCCACAGGAAGTGAGGGCAGAATTACCCTTTCCCACTCTCCCAGCCTCTCCTCCCCTTTTGCACCTCGCATTGGCTGAGGCCAACAGCACATCAGAGGACAAAATAATCTATGAGCTACAGTCCATAGATCAGTCCTTGGGCAGAACAGGGTCAGAAATCTTCAGATGAATTTGAGTTGTGGTGGAGAGAGAAGGGTTGGAAAACATAAGCCTTGTGAATATCAGAGTCTATTTAACCAGGTCTAATAGAAATACCACTAGAGCGCATTGCCAAAATATGGTTTTTCTTGTGAAACTAGAAGTCTAGAAGTAGGTAGCCCAGGATTACCACATTGGTTTAATTACCTCAATGCAGAAATGGCACTTGTCACTGCTATTCACACAATCTATTGGCCGGATCTAATTATACAGCCCCACTTACCTGTAAGGGAGGCTGGGAAACATTCTCTTTCTGTCCTCTCTCCCATATCCTTACTGATTGAACCCATTTCCCACTACAGAGAGAAAAATGTTGCCTTCCTACCCAGGTTCTCTTGTGCCTCTCCCTAGCTAGAATGCGGCCCAGTCTTGACCAAGTGGTGTAACTGAAATTACTGAGACAGGCCTTAAGATTCTATTAGAGAGCAGTTGGGGATTTAGCTCAGTGGTAGAGCACCAAGTACAAGGCCCTGATTCCAATCACCCAGCACAAAAAAAAAAAAAAAAAAAGAAAAGAAAAATGGTTCTACTAGACAGTAATGACAGCAGCCTCAAAATGGACCAAGGAGGCCCAAAATGAAGTCTGCTAATTCAGGACCCTGAGGGAGCTTATAAAAACATCTGCCTGGTGTCCTTCGATTGTCTGGAACCTCCCCAGAGCATGATCAGGCAGGCCATTGGCTCAGGGCCCTCCACGGACACTGCAGAAATATTGCAAAGATTAGACCCTAAAAAAATGTAGTCTCCTATAGGTAGAGAATATACAGATTTATATTGCTTACATAACATCCCACCCCCACCTATAAGTCCCTTTAAAACCCCTAGACAAAGAGCCGTCCTGGATATCCTACTCAGAACCCCCTCCTGGCTAGCAGGAGCTTTTTCTTTGCCTTTATATCTTTTAAATAAATTTGAACCCTACCTCCTCTGTTTGAGGTTTCATTCTTCATCACCATGAGACAGGACCCTGGTGTTTGGTAACAGTGGGACTAAGTAGTCTGTTGAAGGTCTGCTCAGAAATATTTTACACTAAGAGGAATTTGGCCAACTGTCACATCTACATGTTTTGCTCAAAATGTGGCAGTCAAGACTGTATAAGGACAAATTAACAACATTATAAGGCAACAAGAACTCAAGTCCTTGATGACATTATCCAAGCTACTGAGCCAAAGCTGCAACTGCTTTTCCTCTGAACATCTTGTTATGGTAGATATTAGACGTCCTAATTGTTTGAACCACTTTTCATTGGATGTTCTGTTATTTGTAGACAAAACCGTGCAAATGATGCTTTACTTTCCTGACTAACCCAATTTGCTTTAGATTTTCTAACACCAAAAAATAAAGAATTCTGGCATGTACAGACTAACAGTTTCAGAAACTAAGGCTGCTACCCCACACAGGAAAGGCTGATCAGCCTGGGTATCACACACAAAAATCAGGAACCAAGAGTGTGGCCAGATGATGAAGTACAGAGATCTAGTTGGACAAACTCCACCTCCTCTTCCTGGAAGTAGTAGTGGTGTTAGATCTGCCTGGTAGCCAGGTAGCCACTGGATTACCATTTAGTTAAAATAAGATGACAATGAGGAATTAGAAAATATATCTGGTAACAGATAAAATTAAAGAAAAAAATAGACAATTTCTACAATTGAATGATAATGCCAATGCAACATACCAGAACTTAATGGGACACAGTGAAAGCAGTTCTACAAGGGAAGTTTATAGTCCTGAATTCCCACATAGGAAAAACATAGTGAGCGCAAATAAACAATCTAACATTGAACCTCAAAGTTCTAGAAAAAGAAGAACAAGCTAAACCCAAAGCCCATATGAAGAAGGAAATTATAAAGATCAGAGCAAAAATTAATACAATTGAGACTAGGAAAACAATACAAAGAATCAATGAATCAAAGAGTTGGGGGGCTGGGGATTTAGCTCAGTGATTAGAGTGCTTGCCTTGCAAGCACAAGGGCCTGAGTTTGATCCCTGGCACCACAAAAAAAAAAAAAAAAGAGTTGGTTATTTGACAGATGAAACAGACAATCCCCTAGGCAAACTCATCAAACCAAGAAAAGAAAAGACCTAAATCCATACAATTAGGAATGATAAGGCCAAAATCACAAGAGATTTTGCAGAAATTCAGGTCATCAGTACCTCCTTTGAGAGCCTGGACTCTACTAAGAAGGAAAATCTAGAAGAAATGCACAGATTCATAGATAAATATGAACTACCAAAGATGAATCAAGAAGACATAAAAATTCTAAACAACCCAACATCAGCCGTGAAATTGAAGAAGTAATTAAAAAGCTACCAACAAAGAAAAGCCCAGTTCCTGACAGATTCACTGCTGAATTTTACAAGAATTGTAGAAAAGATCTACCGCCACTACTCCTCAAACTCTTCAATGAAATTGAAAGGGAAGCAGTACTCCCAAAGCCATTCTTGGAAGCAAGCATTGTTCTGACTCCAAAATTAGAGAAAGACCCAACCAAAAAAGAGAATTATAGGCCAATCTTTTTTAATGAACATAGAAGAAAAAGTCCTCAGTAAAATACTGGCAAACAGAATGTAGCAAATCATCAAAAATGTTAACACCCTGACCAAGTAGGATTCATCCCAGGGATGCAGGGATGGTTCAATGTATGCAAACCAATAAGTGTAACACATCACATTAACAGAACCAAGGAGAAAAACCCCATGATCATCTCAATAGACACAGAAAATGCATTTGACAAGGTCTAACACCCATTCATGAAAAAAAACCCTGCAGAAAATTGGAATAGGAAATCCTTTTCTCATTCTGATAAAAGCCATCTCTGCCAACTCAACATCCAACATCATACTAAATGGTCAAAAACTGAAAGCTTTCATGCTAAAATCAGGAACAAGACAAGGATGCCCACTATCATTACTGCTGTTTAATACAGTTCTAGAAACATTAGCCAGAGCAATTAGACAAGAGAAAGAATATGGACAGGAAAGGAAGAAGTTAAATTACCATTATTTGCTAATGACAAGATACTCTACAGAGAAGACTCCCAAAACTCCACCAAAAAACTCCTAGATTTAATAACCAAATTTGGCAGTGTAGCAGGATACAAAGTCAACACTCAAAAAGCAATAGCATTCTGGTACTCGAATAGCAAACTTACTGAGAGAGAATTTAGGGACACACAACTTTCACAATAGCATCAAGAAAAATGATATACTTAGGAATTAATCTAATGAGGGAGGTTAAAGACCTCTACATTGAAATCTACAGTACTCTGAAAAAGGACATTTAAGAAGATATCAGAAAACATACAGATATCCCCCATTCTTGGATAGGCAGAATCAATATAGTGAAAACAGCCATACAGTGACACCACGGTTGTTGAACAACTCAAAACTCAAACTTGCCAATCCTCAGACATCAAAGTTTGGGAAAAAAAGATCTGCTTGGTATTTGTAAATTTGTTCAATAGTTGAACCAAAAGTCCATTTTGAAAAAACCTGTGTGGGCTGAGAGTGAATCACACCTTGTGTCTCACTGCCATGACAAAGAGGTGACACTTCAGTCAGTGCCACTCTTGTCCAGACAACATATAGTGCTTGTGGTAGTGTATTAAGACATTTGTCATTGTCCTTTTTTTGCATTTTATTTGCATAAAATAGCATAACCACAGCTCCAAAGAAAGTTAATGATATCAGCAGCAAAGCTAAGAGAAAAACTGTGAGAACCATGATAGAGTTAAAGAAAGAAATTATTGTGAAATCTGTTAAAGTCCTGGAAAAATGAATTTATAAGTGTAATTTTTGGGCATCAGAGCCAATTATTTGGTTTTCTGTTATTTCTTATGGGAAAAAATATGTTCATTTCTTGAACTTTTCCAGCTCTCAAACATGAATTTGGAACAAATTGAGTTCGACAACCAAAGTATCACTGTACTTCCACAACTATTGTATAGATTTAATGCAATCCCAATAAAAACACCAATAGCATACCTCATAGAGCTAGAGAAAACAATCCTAAAATTCATAAGGAACCAGAGGAGACCTAGAATAGCAAAAGCAGTTCTGGAAAATAAGAGAAAGGCAAGGGGCATCACAATCCCTGATTTGAAGTTATACTATTAAGCTACAGCAATAAAAACAGTATGGTACTGGCAAAAAGCAGACTTGAGGATCAGTGAAACAGAGCAGAAAATGCAGAACCAACTCCAAGCACATGCAGCTACCTTATCTTTGACAAAGATAAGGTCACTGGAAGAAAGATAGCCTCTTTAATAAATGGTGCTGGGAAAACTGGCTTTCTACACGCCAAAGATTAAAGCTAGACCCATATTTCTCACCATGCACTAAACTAAAATCAAACTGGATCAAAGATTCGAGTATCAAAGCAGAAACACTTAACCTGCTGGAAAATAGAATAGGCAAAACTCTTTAAGACATAGGTGTAGGCAAAGACTTCACAAACAAAACCCCAATCACACAGGAAACATTACAAAGAATCAACAACTGGGATCACATCAAATTAAAAAGCTTTTCCACAGCAATAGGAACCACCAACAGAGTGAAGAGACAACACACAGAATGGGTTTTACCAGCTACTCCGCAGACAAAAGACTAATATCTAGAATATATAAAGAATTAAAAAAAAAATCAGACAGCCCAGATTTAAAGACCCAATCCAAAAATGGGCATCTGAAATGAGTAGATATTTCTCAAATGAAGACATACAAACAGCAAATACATATATGAAAAAAAAGTCCAACATCCGGTCATTCACAAAATGTAAATTAAAACAAAACTGAGATTTCATCTCACTCCAGGAAAAATGGCTGCCATCAACACGTCAGCCAATAAAAAATACTGGTGAGGATGTAGGGAAAAGGGAACACTTCCCCACTGTTGGTGGAAGTGTAAATTGGTACAACACTATGGATATCAGTATGGAGATTCCTTTAAAAACCAAAACTAGGGCTGGGGATTTAGCTCAGTGGTAGAATGCTGGCCTAGCTAAGCACAAGGCCCTGAATTCGATCCCCAGCACCAAAAAACAAAAACAAACAACAACAACAACAACCAAAAAAACTAAAATTATAGGTTCCATTTGACCCAGCTATTCTCTTTCTTGGTATCTTCCCAAGAGTTGAAAGTATCATACCACAGTGATATAGCCATACCCATGTTTATAGCAGCACAATTTATAGTAACTAAATCTTGGGAACAGATGAATGGATAATGTGGTTTTTTTAATATACAATGGAGTACTATTCTGCCACGAAGAAGGATAAGCTTGAGTCATTTTTAGGTAAATGGGTGCACCTCAAGACCATAATTTTAAGTGAAATAAATCAGACACACAAGCTTAAATATCACATTGTTTCTCTTGTGTGAGAAACCCAAAGGGTAAATAAGCTGCAAAACAGGAGCTAGATATTGGGAAATAGAAAGAACATGTGCAAATGGGAAGGGAACAAGGGTGGGGGGAAGGAAGGGAAAAAGTAGAATGAAAGGAAAAACATGGAAACAACGCTTTTGTAAATGAGAAAGGGAAAAAGAGTTGAAGGGAGGGGAGGGGAATAGGAAAAAAATTAAGCTATATTATATACAGGTACAAATTCCCTATGATGAACGTGATCGTTATGGATGGCAAACGTGTACTAATTAAAAAAAAACCCAAAAGATAAAAATAAATAAGACTATGAAATAAACTGGCACCCAGGATTGTTGGGGTGCTATTGCAAGAGGACAGGAAGTCGGATTAGGCACAGGAAGTCGAGTTGCACACCACACCCCTCTCAGCAGGGGAGGCCCCCCCCACCCTACCCTGCCCTGGCTGGCAGCATTTCTGGCGACTGGAGCTTTAGGTTCTTTCACCTGACCAGTGCGTCATGGTCCTCAGCACCACACCATCAAAGCTCTTCTGTAGGCACAAGTGCATTATCTGAGCTTCGTCTGCACATGGATCCTCAAATCTGAAAATCAGCAAGGAACATTCTTACTGGGTTCCTGAGAGGACTGTTTAATGTGGAGATAGTGCTCGATATGATTATTGATTACGTTTTCTTTCTTATAATTTTCTTCCCACTACAGTTTTGGTTTTTGTTTATTTGTTTGGGGTTTTTTTGTTTTTGTTTTTTGAGACAGGGTGTCACTAAATCACTTACTTGCCCGGTCTGGGCTCAAACTTGGAGTCCTTTTGCCTGCACTTCCCAGAGTGCTGAGATCACCAGCAGGCACCACTGTGCCTGGCATGAACTTGCTTTGGCTTTGCTGAAGCACTTCCTTCAAAGAAATATAAACGAGGCTAAGTTTTAAGAGTTTGAAAAATGTCTTTATTCTACTCCTCTGCTTGGTAGATGAGTTTATTGTATATAGAATTTTGAATTGAAAATAAATATTTTTATTAGGACTTTTTTTTTTTTTTGAGACAGGGTCCTGTTATGTAGTTCAGGCTGTCCTTGAACTTACTGTGTTGCCCAGGCTGACCTCAAACTCAAAGTGATCCTCCTGCCTCAGCCGCCTAAGTGCTGGGATTATGGGTGTGCGCCATCATGCCAGCCTCACAGGCATTGCCCATTGTCAGTTTGAAATGGCTTGTGATCCAATGTTCATTCAATAAATATTCCAAGTATATTTTAAGTGTGGAGATACAATAGTGAATAAGATAAGATTTCTACTCTCATGGAGAAGATGGATAAGAAACAAGAGGAAAAAAACCCCAAATATAACAAACAAGAAATAAAACTTGGCAATTTTAAGTGCCGTGAAGAATTTGAACAAGGCTCAGGGTGCAGCTGCTGACCAGGAGTTGCTATTTTGAATGTGATGGGTAGCGACACCCTCTCTGAGGAGGTGACATTTGAGATGAGACTTGATTTGTGAGAAGTTGGAAGTTGTGCAAAGATACAAACCGTATTCTACTCAAAAGCAAAGGCAAAGAAGCCTTTGAAGTTAAAATGACTCTGGCATATTCAAGAAACTTCAGGAATGCACATGTGGCTGGTGTGTGGTACATAATAAAGGAGAGGATGCTGGGAAATGAGGTTGGTTCTGATTCTCTGATCCTCAAGACTTTGTAAGTGTGGGTGAGGAAAAGCTTTTCCTGAGTGAAACTGACAACAGAGAGGTTAACGGGAGAAAAGACAGTCAAAAATGTATTAATTTTTAATTTTATCTATATAGAGTCATCATGGAAAGAAATGAGTGCCCCGAAGAGCTGGGCAATATGAGAGCACACACCCATCTTACTAGGGGAAGGGAGGGGGACAAAAGCCATTGATTCACAAGCCATTGAATTTTAGGAAAGATAAATGGGCCTGTGGGAGAATCTATGGGGGGTGGGAGAGTTTGTGCACTGTCTGCCTGGGCAGGCGCTGACCTCTTGTCTCCTCCCCCGTAGTAAGAGTCTGTCTTCCCTTGTTGGTCAAAGTCCCAGGGAGGGGATTTATGACACTTGAGCTCTTTCTTTTGGAGGGTTGCTTTTAGACTGATAAGGGAAATTCAGACAAAGGCTTTTCATGCATTTTTTTGATTCTCAAATGTCTCCAATGCAAATCATCCTTGTGCACAGTGGAACATCCTGGATCCCTGGATAAAAATGACCAATTTTGTTTTGTTTTCTGGAAATATTTAGGACAGGTGGTGGGTTAAAGATAGCCATGAATTCTTTGACACTCTTCCATTGAGATGTGGAGTCTGACCAATTGCATACACCACAAGCAATGCTGCCCATTTCTGGATCCAGATGGTGAGAGACTGGCACCTTCTACTCTCTGTTTGCTGGAATACATACTCTCAAACCTACCCACCATGCTGTAAGAAGCTCAGGACAGGTGCAGAGCACATGTGTAGGCCATAGACGAGTTCCTAGCCAAAGTCTCTATCACCTGCCAGTCACGTAAGTGAGCTGTGTGGATGTCCAGCCCCGGTGACCCTTCAGGGGACACCAGGTCTCACTATGGACCGAGTGCAACCACCTGGGAGCTGTGCCCCTAAGAGAGAGCTGCCCCGTGGAGCCCAGCTAACCCACAGCACTGTGGGAGATTGTTAGGTACTGAGGTAGGCCCCGACTGGGCCCACCAATCCGGAGAGTCACCTCTTCAACCTTGGGTAATAATATCATATTACTTCTTTGATATATTCTTCTTTTTTCCTATTCAGTTTTATGTCTGCACCTCCTGTACTAAATAAAATATACAGGATACCATTGATTTGGACCAAACTCCTGCACAAGGCCCAACAAAATGGACCAAAGCAAAATGGAGTTACTCATGCTAAATTCTTACTTCACCAGAAGGAGACTAAGCTGTTTAACTGAACTTCCAAGAAATCAAGCAGCTGAAGAGATAATAGTCAAATTCCCAAATAGGCCAATTTCAGTTATCATCATCATCATCATCATCATCACCATCGTGTCTTTTAATCCTTGCCAAAGTAACCACATATCAGTCAGTCAGTTATTGGCTGGTTTCCCTGTTGATGTCTGGTAAGGAAAGTAACTTTAAAATGACCAATCTGCTTTTGCTGCTTTGTTTCTGCCTTCTTTGGCCCTTCTCTGTCTATAAAATCAATGTCCTCTCCTCAGTTCCTCAGAATACTCATTCTACTTAATGGAATGAAATGATTCCCTATTCTAGAATCACAAATAAAGCCAATTAGGTCTTTGAGCCAGAATCGTTGTGATTTTCTTTTGACACCAGTTAATGGGCTGAGAGGCCAGGCCACACAGCTGGAGGTGACCGGCAAGCAAGGGGAGCTTCATCTGTATTCACAGCTGCTCTCCATGGCCCACACTATCACTTCCTCTTTTCTCCATCCCTCCCCAACCCCCACACCAATACTGGGGATTGAACCCAGGGCCTTTGCACTGAGCTACTTTTTTAGTTCTTCACTTTGGGGCAGAGAGAGTCTCACTAAGTCACTAAATTGCCCAGCTTGAGCTCAAATTTGCAATCCTCCCACCTCAGCTTCCCAGAATGCTGGGAATACAGATGTATGCCACTGTGCCTGGTTATTGTTTGACTGCAGCCCCTTTCACCTCCCTCTCACCCCAAACAAGGGTTGAGCTGCCCTGCTTTCTCCTTTACCAGACTGCCACCCACATTCCACTGTCCACACACGGTAGCTGGGCTTGGTGACTCATGGCTGTAATCTCAGCACTTGGGAGGCTGAGTCAGGAAGATCGCTGCATGCTGGAGGCCAGCCTAGACTACATAGTGAGTTCAAGGCCAGCCTGAACTACGTAGTGATACCCTGTCTCAAAAAAACAAAACAACCACACACAGGGAAACTTGTCGGCTGATGTGCCCGCTCCAATTTGCCACATCACTATCACCACAAACATTTTTTGAAAATTTCTGTTACCAATTTAACAGTCTCTTGAGGAAGAAGAGTGAAATTTGTGTTCTGCCTGTTTCAATTTCCTTTTAACTATTTATGGACATAACGACCTTAAACATTATCTTTTTATGTTTATAAATCTGCCTGTTTACTGTCATGCTAAACAGTGCTTTGAATTTATTTTCCTCTCAAAACCTTTAAATAATCAGCAGCTCCATACTCTGACTGAGAAATATCTTGTTTACTTTGTGTTCTCTGACATATGCTAGTAATTTCAGCAAGGCTATGTTTATGTGAGCTTAAGTTGGGCAAGTATGAAACGAAATATTAATGAAACTTTACTTTGGGAGTAAACTTTAAAATAGTTCAAATTTCCTCAAATTAAGAGACAATTTAAAAAAATTAATTGAATCGATGAATGTTTAGGTCAAGAATCATTTCAGGCAAATGAATAATAAAAGCTGCACTTTGCCATTGCCATATGTGGATGTGACGTCGGCAGGTAGACAGAGTGGGGTCCTTAGGGCTGGGGGAGCCACACTGTTGTTTATAGGCGTTGGATCTCTGGCAGTGATTTTAGTGTATCTAAAAATTTTTATATCTGAGAGCAATTTCCCAAAAGTGTTATGTATTAGTGCTAGTGAGAAGACTAAGCAAATGATCCTAGACGAATAAACTGGGAACCAAAGTTAGATGGACAGCAAGCCAAGGAGGAGCACCACAAGGAACCAGCAGGTGGGCAAGTGAGCTACTCACAGCTGGAAAGTAGACGGTTGAGGATGAAAACGCAGCCTGCAGGCTTGATGTCCTACATGCTCAGGTAGGTCCTTTCATATTGCAGCATCTTGGTTATTACAAAACTCTCTTCTGGAGGAAAACAACTCAGTCAAATCTTTCTTTCCCTTTCTTTTCTTTTCTTTCTCTCTTTCCTTCTTTTTTTCAGTACCAGAAATTTAACCTAGGGGTGTGCTAGCACTGCTATATTTCAGATCTTTGTATTTTTTGAGACGGGGTTTCACTGAGTTGCCCAGACTAGCCTCAACTTGTGATCCTTCTGCATCAGCCTCCTGAGTAGCTAGAATTACAAGCATGTACCACCATTCTCAGCTAAAACTTTTAAATATATGAAAAAAACCCGAGATTTGGTTAATTGAATTCAGTATTCTGAATAGTAGAATAATCTTGAAAATTAAGCATTTCCAATGAAAATGAGATTACTTTTTAAATTTTCTGGAAAAATTACTATATGTACATGTAATAAAATTTCTAGACTCAGATAGGAAATATGAGAAGAGACTGTTTTCTTCTTTCTCTGTCACCTGTCTAACCACTGTCATTTGTTTCTCACGTGCATTTCCAGTCATTTATATATTGTACTAGAGTACCTGGCATAATTACATCCAGATCATAGAGACTGCATACTAAATATGATGTAGAATATACACATCAGTTTCTATCCTTCTTTTCTTCTAGTCTAATGACAGCATTCTGTACACACTGTTTTGGCCCTGAATTTTTTTCACTTAACGATGCATCCTGAAGGGTTTTTAGTGTTGGCACATAGAAACTTCCACACCCTTTCTAACAGTTGCTTAGTTTGTCATTACGTGGTTGCACCTTTAATTCATTAAAGACCGGCAGAATTTTAGGTAGCTTGTTATTTAGAATCTAAGACTAACTACTCGTTCCTTTGTCAGGAGAGTATATTGACATCTTCAAAAAGGTCAACTTGATATTATCAGGTCAGCAGAACAATGCTGTGCCCTGTTTACTAGAATCACTTCTAATTTTATCATGTTTCTTTAAGGCTGCTTTGTTTTGCAAAGTGGAAGTATAGAACTGCTCCAAGTACATTAAACTGCAAGCCAAGGTCGCTGATACTAGCTTTGGATCCCAGGTAAATGTAGAGGAGAAAAACAAGAGCTGGAGGCAGGCAGTACCTGCAAGCCTCCCTCTCCCTGTTATCCTCCCCCGGGGCTGCAAAGCCCTTTGGAAAGCTGCCTCCTGGCCCGGGTCAGATTGCGCACACGCCACTGCCTTGCAGGCCAGCGTTCCCAACCTTAAGCCAGTGCACATTTATAGAACAATTCCATGTGATCCTGAGGAAGGCGGACTGCGGGTGGAGGGCAGCGCTGAAAAGTTGTAATCTCAGGAGAGAGGACTCTGTCCTCTTGCTGCTCTTCACGCTAAGAGGATACTGGGTAAGTCAGATCAATGGCTTCGTTCCTTCACGCAATGTGTGGCTTTAGACTAGTTCAGCTTCTGAGATTAGAGGGGTACATGCATTTCTTTCTTTTTTTCCTTATAAAGAGAAATTAAAGGCACATCATCTGTGGTTCTTCCTCCCTTCCCCCCATTCTCTCCTAAGCCAAATAAGCTGTACCTTTTCTTTCTAGTACTTTACCGGTTACTTTTGGTAGAATATGGCCCCGTTAACCTAGACTTTGGTCCCTTCATTTATAAAATGAGGAGTTGGACTAGCTGATGACTGGAATTTCTCCTGGTCTCTCTGATCATTCTGCCTGAGGCAAATTATAATTTCAAGTGTTTGTGATTCTGTGGAATACTTTGAGAGACCCTAAGGTTCTAATATACCAAGACTTGGTGAGGAAGTTATTTTAAAAATTGTAATTGTGCTGCACTTGACATGTTTGCGTATGTATTTCTCTATCCTCTCTCCAAGTACCTTTTCAGACCTATTTCTGAGGCTGTGGCTGCCAACTGCAGCTGCCATGTGATCGTGACAAGACCTTGTTCCTGGGTTTGACTTACTGTCAGTTATAACTGAATCATCAGGTCAAAGCTGAAGTTAGGCAGAATTCTAAGCCCCTTGGAGAGTGCTGCAGTTCCATTAAACACGGCATAGTGAATGTGTGCATGAGTATGTGCGTGTGTACAATGTTTTCGACTATGTACTGTCAAGCAGGAGTACGTGGTCTGAAACTCTTTACCACACTTGCACACTTATATTCTGTTGTGTAATATCAGCACAGGTATGCATATAAGGAGCAAAACTGTTTGCACTGTTGCTTCACCCAAATATGCACTGCCTTTCCAGTGAATACCTGTTGGCTATTTGAAGGTTCTGTTCTCAGGTCTAACTGCCATGCCTGTCGCTTCCCTTGCAGTCCATCTGCACCCACAGGTTCAGGAGATAACATCTTACCTGGTTTCGTTGTAAATGTTGGCCTCAGGGTTTTGGGATTCCATGGAGTTCTTCTGTCTGTTTACCTGAGGGGGCTGGGAAAGTTCTAAGCATTCTGCAGCCAGTCTCCGCAGAATCCCTCCTGCAGGCTTTTGCATGCTCGCTTCTTCAGTAGCTCTGAGGGACAGGTGGGTTTTTAGACTGAGCAAAGAGAATGATGAGGAAGGAGATAATCAGGGTGACTTTGAGAAAGAAGAATCCAGAGACTTGGTGAGTGATTATACACAGAGGGACACAGGAATGAACAGAGAGGATTATACAAAGTAACCATTCATTCTTTATTTCATTCAGCAAATACTTACTAAGCGATCCAAGTACCTAATGTTCAGACCCGGGATACAGGGTATAGCTGAGTTCCACGCTGACATAATGCCTGCTCTTATGGAGTAAAGTGAAGTAAGGTGGCAAATACCAAGCAGGGAGTCCCCAGGAGGTGCAGAATCACCATGAAGGGCCCAGGCCATGTGTCAGAAAGAATGAGGTCCTCTAAGTGGAAATGAGAAAGGCAAGAGAGGAGTTGTACGGGGCGGCAAAAAGATGGTGAATTTACATTTCAAGAGGTTGAGGTGACCTCAATGAGTCAGAGATGAAAACGCACTTGGAGTAGGAGTGGGAAGTCTATGGAAGCTGTGGTCTCTCCAAGTAACTGGGTTAGAAGACCAAATCCTGAATTTCATGACACAGCTGTCTTGAGAAGGCAGGAAGAGCAACTGGAGCAGGAGAATAAGCAGGACTCAGCAGCACCATGTCTGGAAAGTCCTGAGTGGAGAGATTTGAGGAGGAAGATGGGGGTAACAGGGGCAGATGCGGCAGAGGGGCAGAGAGAGGGTGAGGACTGAGACAAAGCCAGAGGCTGGTGGTCACAGGCAAATTCTAAGTGTGGTTTCAACAGCAATGTTTGATTACTAGAAGCAGAAATGGATTCAAAAAAGGGCATTTGTTGATTGACTCTCACCTGTCTTCCCAGCAACTGTTGCTTTGCTCTGATCTGCTGATGGACCCATTTCTTCTGCTAGGTTTCCCCATCTGCCCCCTCCCTGAGTTTGGTAGGCACAGGTTTCTCTGCCACTCATCTTGCCTCATTCCTCATTGCCTTGTGACTAGGGGCCTTTCTTTATGACTTGCGGGGTCCCTATCAAATAATAGGAGAGAAAACCCAATCTGGCCAGTTTAAGGCAGAATCTGGCCCTAGTCCAGCTAGCAGTATCCGGAGGCGGGCTGGTGTGATGAGTGAAGGCCACTCAGTCAGTGGAGAGATAGGAAAAGGAGTATAGGGATGGGAGAGGTTAGGAATCAACAGTTTTCAGAGTAGAACACAAAAATAAGCCTTCAAATTGGTTTCATGGTAAAGCAAGGTTGAAAGCTGGGCAGTGGTGGGTTCTCCTAACTGAATGCAAGGGAGTGTACTCCATGGCCAGGGCATGCTGGATAGGGGATGCACAACACCTAGTGGCTAACACGGAAAGGAGTGTGCTGGGGAAAACAGAATCACTGAAACCATGGGGTATTGACCAGCAAGAAACCAAACTCACTCTGATTCTGACCCCTCTCCAATGAGGCCAGGAATCCAGGTGAAATTTGTCCAGCTCAGCATAGGAGGCCCCAGCCAATCCCAGAGGCAGGGCATGGAGACTACAGCTTCAGGTGGCAAGGTGACAAGAGAGCAGCTAGACGCTGCCTGAGAAGCCAACACAGGACAACCATCCTTTGTGGGCTTGTCTGCATCCCCTGCGGGTCCCTGGACAATTCACCATGACCTGGGTCCTTAGGCTCTTATTTCATCCGTGTTTCAGAGAGATGGTATCAGTGTGGGTTTTTGTTGTGGTTGCTGTTTTTTGTTTGTCCGTTTTGTTCGCAGGGCTGGGATCAAACCCAGGACCTTGCATGTTCTAGGCAAGCACTTTACCACTGAGCTACATTCCCAGCCCACTCAGTGTGTGTTTGCAGTCCCAGCCTGTGGAGGCAAATTGGTTCTTGGGTTTTAATCTCTGGAAATGCCCAAGTATAGCAGAAGAAAGGCAAGATAGTTGCCACTCGCTGATGTTTCATAAATGTTATTAGTAACAGTGTTTAAAATCGACACGCAGAGACAGTGACTGTGATGAGTGAGGGCTGAGTTTGTGGCCTAAAAAGGGGAAATTCTCTCCACACTCAAGTCGCAGAGCTCTGTGCCAGAACTGGTGCCAAAGAATTGTAAAGAGATTAAACCCAGCAACACGGGCTGATGTTGTCCAAGCAGAGAGGGCTGGCTTTCTGTAGTTGAGCTGCCTGCATCTGTATGAAGCTCAGGAAGGGCTGGTTGTGTATCAGTATTCAGGGGCTCGAAGAAATATCCAGGATCTGTGGAAGACTAGCTCTTCCAGAGCTAGCTGCCTTTGCTACTGATTAAATCCCGAGTTACAAAACCTAGGGCATGAAACAATGTATTTTGTTTCTGGCTATGCTCATTTACATGTGAAAGGATTGTGAAAGGTATGGGAGTGTGAAGCCAGAGTGGTCATTTTTAAGTGGGACCAAGATTTTCATTTTGCGGGGACATAATTTAGTAAGTGACTCTGTGAGTTTAAAAAACGTGGCTCTGTGTTCACTTCTGGTCATTCAGAAAACCATTCCTGGGAATATACTTCTGCTGAAATTGGTAATGAGGTTCAAGATAGGATCTGACAAGTGATTTTGTTTCTCGTGTTGCATAGCAAACAGATGAGACAACCAACCCTTGATTCCTGGTCTGTCACAAGATCATGGTCTCATGTGCTCTATTTCTTTGAAGAGCATTTGGTGATATTGTCTGCCTGTTGGTGCAATCTCACTATTTGGCATTTGTTGGGAATGCCTCCCTCTTCCCAAAACTAGCTCACTTTATTGCCCCAGGATTGACAACGTTTTTACAAATATCTCCTCCTTATTTAGCATTAACAAGGAAATTCAGGTTGCCATATCTTGGTTAAGAGATGCCAAACTCGAGTATGAGTGTCAGAGCGTCTGGCAGATGGGGAGATCCTAGTCATAGGGCATTCAGCAGGTAGTCCTTCAGCAGATGCGTTTAGAAGGCTCAGGTCCAGGCTCTAGGAGGGAGGAGCACTGAGCAGACACATGGTACTAGAGACCAAACCAGCACGGATGGGAGAGAAGCACTGAGCCAGGCTTTGGGAAGCAACATTTCGATATAGAGTTCTGTTGGAGGCACTGGGTCTCATGTTTCAAGCACAACAGGCAAATTCAGATTGGAAAATGCAAATCAAAACCAGCTTATTTAGTAGCCTAAATTACTGGCAGATTGTCTGAATGTTTGCTTTGGAAAGGGTGACCTAATTCCAAAGCCTACCACGGATGGGGAGAAATTGGTGTGGCCATTATCGGATTAGGAACTGGAATGGATGCTACTCACAAATGAAAGAGGGAGGATTTCTTTTCATAATTCTTATTCTTCTTTTAAATTCTGTTACAGACTTTTCAAGCAGACACGAAAGTAGAAAGAATATTACAAACAGCCTCATGCGCCCATTATTGGTTTCAACAGTTATCTACATCTGTCCAATCATATTTCATCATTACCCCACTATCCATTAACATCTGTTTCCCTCCCCTCACTGCCAGATTGTTTTAAAACAATTAATTCTGTCATTCAATCACTAATGTTAAATATGTGTCCATAAAAGATGAGGACTTTTTTTTGGTGTATGTATAGCCACAGTATCCTCATCATATGTAATTCCTTACTCTTCAAAATCCTGTTGGTGTTCAAATATTTCTGATTGTCTCACTTTTTTAAAAGTTGGCTTATTTAAACCAAGACCCAAAGAAGATCCACAAGTTGCTTTTTGTTGATTTGTTCCTTTAAGGCACTTCTCTACTTTTCCCCACAGAGTTTCTCTATTTTTCCCCTATCCTCTGCTATAATATATGTAGATATATAGTTACGGATATAGATATCCTCTAGAAATTTCCTATATCATCCATCATTATTTCTATCTTCTTAAGTTATTTTTTTCATGGTTAGAAAAGTCTGCTAATTCCAATTTGGGGGCCATTTGTACATCCACTTCTATTGATTCCTTTCCCTCTTGATTTTAGGCCATCATCTTGATCGGCTCAGGTCAAAAAATCAGCTCAGGACAGAATACCATAGACCAGTATCTGCAATTTATTACAGAAATTTATTTCTCACAGTTCTGGAGATCAGTAAGGCTAAGATCACGGTGCTGGCTGAGGGCCTGAGGAGGCCCTTTTCCGGTTTTGCAGACGGCAGCTGCCTTCTTGTCATAACCTTTCATAGCAGAGCAAGGGACCATCTCTCTCAAGTTTGATCTTTTAAGGCTCCCAATCCCATTAATGATGATGCAGCCCTCATGACCTCATCACCTCCGAAAGGGCCCACTTCCAAAACCCCTTACGTTGGAGATTGGGGTCAACATATGAATTCAGGGGAGAGGAGGCTGTGAGTATTCAGTCCGTAACACTAGGGTGTATTAATTTCTGCATGTGGTGCTGGAGTTTATTTGCTAGTATTTTTCTTAGCATTTCTGTACAAACGATACTCTATTATAGGTGTGTGTGTATGACATCTATATCATGTCTAAGAATTCATATTATTTGGGGGGTGGGAAGGCCGGCGCGGGTTCCGTTGGAGCTCGGCCGCTAGCCCCTCTGTTGCCTTGTGCTTTGGTAATGTGCTTTCTTTTTTACCTTTTGACCTGTTTGGCGGGGCATAGCCTTTCTTCAACACCCGGAAAGTGCCAGTGTGCCCTTTCTCTGTATTTTGCAAATCTGGGCGGCGCATTCCCTTTCTTAAACTCCAGCGCTGAGCTTTTCCTCTCAGCTTCCAAGTCCCCCAAACTGTATACCCTCTTCCCTTGCTCCCCCGGACTGGCAGCACACGCGCTTTCAAACCTCCAGTCAAGACTTCCTCTCCAGTTTGCGGGGGTCCCCCTCAACGGGTCCCCCAGATCTGAGGCCTAGTAACCAGTTTTCAGATGATTTCTTACATCCCCACAACTCCAAAGAAGAACGCCCTTTCCAGGCTCCAAATTTGATGCATGTTTCCAGAATTTCGTAAATTTAAAGGCACTTTTTTTCCAGCCTTCAAATCTGGGATCTACTAAAAATGAGGTCCAAATCCTGACGTTTATGGGCACCGTATTTCCTTTTCACAAATGAGGAAATCACTGCCTTTTCCTCCTTCTTTCTTTTTGTTTTTGTTTTTTTAGAGTGGGTCTTGCTATGTAACCCAAACCAGCCTGGAACTCGAAGTCCTCCTGCTCAGCCTCCCAAAGGCTGGATTTAGAGGAATGGGCCACTACGCCTACTAATTGGGTTACACCTTTTCTTGCGTTCCCCGAAGTACCGCTTGTCCTGGGGGAAGATTCATTTTCCTATCTGAGAGTGTATTTACTTTCTGCTCCTATTAAAGGTATTAAATGCAAAAAAAAAAAAAAAGAATTCATATTATTCTTCACAAAAGGAATTAAGACATTTTTTGTGCCTTTTCAATGCTCTGGAATAATTTGTATAGTATTGGAAATATGTGACCATTGAAATTTTGGTAGAATTTCGCCATGAAATTAGCTGGGCTTGGTCCTTTTCTTGTGTGCTTTATAACTCTAATGGTCCAATTTTGGTAATTTGAATTTTCCCAGAATATTATCAATTCCATGTATTTTTTATTTGCATCGAAATCAGCAAAATGGTCTCTTATTTTTAAAATTCCTTCTGATACAATGATTATTTTTTTCTTGTCATCTTGTGTATTTATGCCTTTTTTTTCTTGATCAAGTTAGTGATTTCTTTAGTTTAATCTTGCTAAAAAGTTAGGATTTTGATTTGCTCACTAGTTCACTCATTTTTCTATGTTTTATTTAATTAATTTCTCCTTTTAAGTTTTCACTTTCTTCTTTGTACATTTCTTGGTTTACTTTGTTTTTCTTCTCCAGTGTCTTGAGTTGGGAATTTAATTCATTGTTTTCCTTCTTTCATTCTTCCTGATAAATATGCTTGATGAATTTTCCTCTGATAATTGCTTTTCATACATCTCATTGACTCTGATATATCGTATTTTCATTGCCATCATTAATTTTTTTTAACCTTTTGTTTGGGGGATGCTGGAGATCAAAGTCAGGACCTTGCACTTGCTAGGCAAGTGCTCTATCACTGAGGTAAATCTCCAACTCCCACATTATTAAATTTTATAATTCCAAAATTTCTATTTCTATTTCTCTTTTTGCCAGAATTGTTTGTAGAAATTTTTAATATTTCCAAGTGGAAGAGTTATTTTGGTTTTGGTTTTTGTTAGTAATTTCTAATTTTATTGAATTTTGATCAGAGAAGGTTGTTGGTAATATTTTTACCTCATGTAAATTACTAATGTTTTCTCTCTGACCTAACATATGATCAATTTTTGTGATAGTCCCATAGGCATTTGGGAGGAAGATGCATTCTTTATTATCATGGTATAGAGTTTAATGAGTATTCATGAGATCTATTATGCTGTTTAGATCTTATATCTCCTTTCTTAGTTTTGTCTACTTAATGTGTCCTGTACTAGTAAACCCTCCTGTTACTAGTATGGTTGTATTTCTCCTTGCATTTTCTTTAGTTTTTGCCTCATAAGATGCATATTCCTGAATGTTATATGTTCATCGGCGATTTTGGCTTTTCCCACAGAAAGTTCCCTTGTTTGTTATATGTAATGTTTTTGGACTTGAATTCTATTTTTTCCGATTTCGGGAGCATGAACCCTGCCATCTTTCAGTTTCCATTTCCCTGACATGTCTTTATCTATCTCTTTTATCCGCTCTGAGTCAATTTATTTCAGGTGTATCTTTTGACACAGCATATGCTCAGGTTTTGTTTAATGAACCACAATGACTATTTTCCTTTAAATAGATGAATTAAGCCTATTTACATTTATTGCAAGACTAACACGGTTAGTCTCTGCCACACCATTTATAATTTGTGTTCTGTCATATTTGTTATGCTTCTTCCTCTTCTAATAAGTTTTATATTTTTACTCTAAAACGTTTTTAAATGTGCTCATTCTCCCACTTTGTTATTTAATCTTGTACCGGGGTGTTTCCCTCCTAATGCTCTTTAACAGGCACCTATTGCCTTATACAATGAACCTGTTCTAGTTTCTTCTTTTCCTCTCTCACCTCCTCCATTTTTTAGATAAACTATTTCAATTTTGTTAAACCAAATAAAGTTTGTACATTGACCTTTCATCCTTGCCCCAACCTTTGCTTTAGTCTTAGATGTGCATTTACATATTTTTGAGCTCTCATCAGTAGCAGCCCTTTTGTTAAAGTTTTCCTAGTCATCACTCAGTTGGATGGACTACATTATCAAGTAGATTCCCTGAGATAGGAGCAGAATTTTGTGAGTTAAAAACTGTTTTCTCTAGCACTGATAGATGAAACATAGCTTGGCTGGATATAATGATCCTCCTACTAGCTGGGATTACAGACACTGTGCTCACCGAAAGGTTTTTTTTTTTTTTTTCATTTTTTGTTTGTTTTTGGTGGTGGTGGTGGTGGTGGGAAATGGAACCCAGCCTCACACATGCCAGGCCCATGGTCTATCACTGAACTACATCCCCGGTTTCTAAAGTCTTAACAAACTGTTCCACTGTAATCTTGCTTGATGCATTTTTTAAAAATATAATGCCAGCCTAATTATTTTGGCTCCGTAATTTATTTGATTTACTTGTTTGGAGTTCTTTTATCTTTAAAATCTAATAGTGCTCCTGGGATATGAGTTAGAATTGATTGTCCTGGATTAAAGTTCCCAGGTGTCCAGTGAGTTTCAACAGGTAGATTCAGGTAGCGTGTTTTCTATTTTTGGTAAGTTTTCTACAAAGTTACAAATATTTGCTCTGGGTTTTTGTTTGTTTGTTTGTTTTGTTTTGTTATTTCAAGTACTCTAAAAATAGGAATATTATTTTTTTCTTTGCCTTCTCTTTTATCCTGTTTCTTTTTTCCTTTCTTTTCTTTCTTTTTTCATTTTGTTTTTGTGGTCCTAGAGATTAAACCCATGGCCTTTTGCTCTGAGCTATATCTCAGCCCTTTTTAAATTTTGAGACAGGTTCTCCTTAAGTCACTAATTTGCCCAGGCTGATCTTGAACTTGCAATCCTCCTGCTTCAGCCTCCTGGAGAATTGGGACTACAGGTGTGCCCCACTATGCCTGGCTTCTATTTCTCGTCTGAGTTTAATTGACACTCTTTTCATTTCTCTCTGATTTTTGCCCATTTCTACTTGCATTTTGAATTTGTAATTCAATGTGCTTTATGTATGCTTGATCGCTTATTTGAAAATACTGAATTCTGACTGGAGTACTGCCTTACATTTTCATTCTGTTTCATAGCTGGTTTTAGGGCACTGGGAAGATTTTTCCCTGGGCGATATGTGTGAAATATTGTCTCTTGATTTCCTTTTCAATTGCTCTGTATGGATTTGTTGACCTCCCTCTTGTCCGTTTTTGTAGTATTCCTAGTTGGACAGTGCAGCCGAGGCCATGCTTGTTGTGACGTGGTGTCAGGAGGGTTTTTGAGTTTTCTGAATTTGTGAGTTTCTGGGTTATTTTAGGACTCTAAATTTTCTCTTTTTCCTCCCTTCCCCACCCAATACTTTATTGCTGCAGGGTGCTTCTCCTGTGAATTTTGCCTTTTTTCTACCTTTGCATTTTGAAGACTACGCCTTTAAATTATGCCTTTCCCTTCACACTTCCTGTGCTTTGTAATCCTTTCCTCCTGGTCCCTGCTCTCACCAGCTCAGGTCTTTTTGAAGGATATTCTGGGTCAGGGTGGACGGAATCCTTCTGACACTAATTCCAGCTCAGCCTATATACTCCATTCGTGAGCTTTCTCTGCCTTTCCCACACTTTTCCTAGGGAGTTATGTTGGCCTTGGTTTCCTACAAACATTTAGGGAGCAGGAGCATAAAAAATTGCACTGGTGATTTTCTGGCTTCACTCTTTTTATTCACAGTTGTTTTGAAAAGTGCTTAAACCTCTCTGTTTTCATTCCTGTCTCTGGGGAATGGAATGTCTGCTTTTTGTGTACATTTACTTTCCCCCAGTCCTGTTTTATATCATGTTAGGAGAGAATACTATGAGACGGGTAGCTAGGATCCCTCTATTATTTAGCTAACCCCAAAGCTAATTTTAAAACAGCAAAATGTGATTAAGATGTTGTTCTTGTTCCTTCTGCGAAGAAGTATAGATGAGCCAAATGGTACTTGACAAAAGTCCTGTTTATTTAGGACTTTTAAACTATATGATTAGTACTAATATCCTTAACACTTTAGGGATAAATTTGAAATGAACTTTTCTAAGAAACAGAGGTTCTAAATAGCTATTTGCTGTTAAAATCATAAAGCTGCACAATGTTTGTAAAAACTCTCTAAATTTTGATCACTGCACTTGCAGAGATGAAGGCAAATAGCTGTCATTTCTCAGCTTGGCTCTGACACATGTCTCATTGGCAGTGATGTCTCTGCCTCTAATATAGTTGGCATCGAGGCTATTCTTTTTCTACTGAAGATCCCTGTGGTAGTGTTCAAACTGACACAGCCCCACCCTTCATTCCATTCTGTCTCTGCTCTCCTCCGAGCCCACAGTTCCCCACTCTGTTGACACTGTATTTGATTTTCAAAAATTACAGCACAGTTCAGCTTTGGGATGCAAACAGATATATAAAACTTTGTGGGTTACAACAGCTTGTTTTCATAAGAAATATGGTTTTTACGAATCTCATCTACAGAGAAGGATGATATGGAAATTGTGAGTAAGTGGAACCCTATATTTGAATCTATCATCGAGTATCTGTTTTTGTAGGGAAAAAGAGACCCTTTACTGCAAATCAAGATGCACTTTTGTGTTTCTGTTTTGGCATATGGGGCGCTGCATGGTTTATAACACATTCTGCTCTCCAGACTGGAACTTTCATAGCCCTGTCCTCAAAGGCCTTGCTCTGGCATTAGACCAAGGTGACACTGGGAGCCACCAGTCAAGGGCCATGCTTGTCAATTGCCATTTGAACCGTGGACGGGGATTTGACTCACCCCTTTTTGACCTCTTCACTTGACATCCTTTGTGATCCAATGCACAGGTCTGATGGCCAGCAAGGGTTGGGCACAGGGTACTATGAAGGGAAGTTGGTGGGCTCTCTGGGTAAAGCTGATCATTTAGCTTTTCCTTCATACCAAACTATCACAAAATTTGGTGGTTTAAAACAAGAACCACTTATTAAACTCTGACTTCTGTGGGTTGGCACTTTGAACAGAGCCGAGGTGCTCCTCTGGGTGGTTCTCTTGGTCTCAGAAGGGATCCCTCCTCTGTCTGTGGTCAGCTGTGGGCTGGCTAGCTGTCAGCCACAACTAATTAGCCATGATGATGGGAGAGCATGTCGACTCAGGGTAGTCCCAGAACCAGGCAAATTTGTGTCATGCCTGTGGCCTAGAGGCAGGTGATGGTCCATAAATTCAACTAGACTATCCTTTTGTTGGCCTTCAGCTTCCCACTGACTACTGCCAGCCTGTGCCCACTGGTGTCATTGGTGCACAGCACCCTGGGAGAATATTCATAGGATTATGTTTAGGATCTAAATTATGGGACAACAGAAATAAATTTCCAGTGATCTAGACAAACTGACATCAGAGAGATGTCAGTTCACTTCACTAGGAGGTGGTGAGTTTCTTATCACCGGACATATTCTGGCCCAACTAGAGCTTTACCATTATCCTAGGTTCTGCTTGAGACATTCGTGACTTGGTAGGCAGCACTCAGATGTTTACTCAGATGTTAACTGGGGTTTCTCTGCCCCTTTAGACAAGCTCAGGTCCCTACCTGATGGATCTCTGAAGTCAACCCCATGACTATTGTGACTTCTGAAGACTTACACTCTCTGGCCTCCTCAGCTTCCTCATATAAGCTCTGTCCCATACCGTATTGACCCAGGTATGACTAAAGTTCAGCCCCTTCTTCTAGTTTTAACTCCCCTCTTAAAAAAGCAAAACAAAGCAAGACAAAGTTATTGTAGGGGATTTGGAGTTGAGAAATGCTCACCGCTGATGCAGATCCTGCTACTAGAGATCTATGTGGCCGGAAAGCCACAGAATGGCGTGACATGCACTTCTGATCCGAGCTCGCTGGTGTGCTCCGGGGCCTGTAAAGGCTGGTGGAGATGAGGCTGCCAGTGGAGAGCAAGCCTGTGCAGGTCTGCCATTTGCAGCAGAGGGATGGATATATCAGTCTAGTCTCTGATCACTGGGTCCTGACAGCAGGAGGTCTCTAAGTTTCTTGCAGTCCTGATGGTCTACAGGATTGGATTTTTCACATCCAAATTTTTAGGCCTTAGAGATGGAATAAAGGCAGAAAACAGGAGGCTAAAGGGAAGTACGAAGTAAGAGTTGTCATTTCACCCAAATCCCCACAGCGGCCAGGTCCTTGATGCAAATGAAGATCCCTTGCCAGAACAGCAAACAAGCAACGTCTCTTCATAAATCTCTTTCCTGGGCTACAGCTGTTCGTTTGTATTAAACAGGAACATGATAAGAGAGCTGTAAGTAGCTCCTTGCTCAGCTGTGGAGAAAGGTAAGGTTTTCTGCCTGCCCTGGAAGAGGGCTGGGCCATCTGTGGAAACTGCAGCTGGCGGCATGGTTGGCTTGGTCAAGCAGCCCAAGGGGCAACAGGTCAGGTGAAGCTGAGCTCACCCACGGTGAGCAATGTAACCTGTGTGCGATGAGGCAGAGTAGTCCTGGCGCTCTACTGATGTAGACCAACTGCCGGAGGCCTGTGTGGCTGGAGGACCACAGCTTGGCAGGATGTGGGCCTCTGATCTGAGTTGGTTGCTCTGCTCAGGGGAGTGCCCCAGGCCCTGCAGGAGCTGGGTGGGATGGTTCTGTCTCCAGCCCTTTTCTGCTGTGAGACACTGAGTACACCCTCCAGGCCTCAGCTTCTCATCTGTGCAATGAGGTTTTGCAGTCAAATGCTCTGTCACTGAGCTATACCCCTGCAATGAGGTTTTGGAGAAGATGACCTTCAACTTTTTTCCGGCAACAACAATTTAAAATATCATATGCAGGTCAAAAGGCAGAATTTATTGAACTTTTAAAACAGATGCGTCTCTATCACGTCACAGGTATTTTTTTCCCTATGAGGAATAAAAATCTCATAGAAAATATAATTGATTGTCTGATGTATCAACAATTCCCCATAGAGCATTGCTAGGCTGCTCTCAAAGATACTGGGTAAAGACAGTGGACAGATCGTAAAACCTCCCTCAGCTTCTGTTTTAGCATTAGTGAAATGGCACCCATATCAACTTGTCTCAGACTCCCCAGTCCCCTGCCCAGCCCTATCCCTGCACTGCCTGGAATCACAGTTGGGGATCTAAGCAGCCTCCTCCACCCCACCTGGCTGTGTGTAGCTCTTGCACAGTCATGCTCCTGGGTTGGTTCTATGTCCTCTCCTCTTCCAGACTTGCTCCCAGTCCCTGTGTCCCCAATTATCCTTTTGGCTCCCCTAAGTCCTGGCAAGCTGCCACACCCTGATATTTAGTCACCTGGGCCCAACCTGGCCCTACTACACCCTTCCTGATCAAGGATGGGATCCCATAAGCTAGAGCCTTCCAAATCAGCCTTAGCTGCTAACAACTAGAAACTCCATGTTCTACTTTAAAGCTGAAGAAACAAGAGATTGTCTTTGAATGCTACAAAAATCTTCGCAATGGTAGAATCACATTGTTACGTGCAGATCTCTACCTTTCCCCTTGCTCTTGGCTGGACTTTGGCCAGGCCATTTAACCTCTCTGGACACTGGCTGTTCACCCATAAAACAAAAAATAAAAACCCAGCCCCACAGCTTTGCTGTGAATATTAAAGGGGACCTGAGCACCTAGCTGTGCTTGGCACATATAAACAGCTCACTATTGTGAAACTCAGTAAGTGAACTAATGAACCAAAGAATGTTCTGCTTTATATTCAGGGTCTTTTGAAGCTATGATGATGTAACACCAATACACCAAAGGAAAGTAAAATTTCAAATAACTGTCTTTTAAAACAGGAAACAGATGAATTTTATACTTAATCTTAAAATTAAGATCAATTTAGGTTAAATTGAGGGACGAGTTCCATTTTTGGCACTGTCCAGAGAACACACAAGTAGAACTCTTGGGAACTTAGCCTTAGTTGTGGCCAACTACCTTGAATCAATTAAAAGTCTGAGTCCTGGATCTTTTCTAAGTTGCAATTTCATTCCCCCAAGGACATGGAGTAGTTCCAGCTAATTTAACATTTGACACCCAGCAACAGCCATACTGATGGACTGGACTGGAATGACATGTCATTAGCCCAGCAAATATTTTAGCAGAAATAGCTTGGTCAAAAGTTCCTGAAACCATTTACTTGCTTTTCATTGGATGTAGCTATTAATTTTCTTATCAAATATTTGTTTCTGCAAGTATACAGCCGTGTTTTTTATTGCAGATGTAATCTAGTTCTTATTAGCATCTGAAATTCATGATTTTACCTTGGGGGAGGAAAAAAAAGGCAATATAAGCTCTGTTTTTTTGAAGGATTTGCTTCTTGAAGGCTCCAGAGACCCATTGTCAATAATAATATTATAGTCAATAGTTTATGGAGCACTTAATCTCTTCCAAGAGCTTTATTGAAATTAACTCACTATGACCATATGAGGTAGATATCATTATGAGTCCTATCTTAGAGATAACAAAACTAAACACAGAAAAGTTAAATAATTTGCCAGCATCTTTACACTGAGTGAATGGTGGAGTTGGCATACATATTGCCGCACTCTGGTTCCCACTCACAGCCCTCTACTGCAAATGAAGTAGGCTGTCCCCAGAAATAAATACGTAAATGTACATTTCGCCATCTCCCAGAGGAATGGAAAGCTGGTCATGTGCATGATGTCCAGGACAGAGGAAATCAGCATGAACAGGGGAAAACTGATCCAGAATGGATGCATGTAGTCAGTGGTACATCAGAGATGGACATTGAGTGTCCTGTCTAAATATGGCCATTAGAAAAGGGGTCATGGCTGAAGAATGTGAGCACTCCACATTCTCTAGGGCCCAGCACCTGAAACTAGCCAATCTACCATTGTAGGAGACAGAGCTCTAGTCCCTGGGATGGGAGCCAAAAACTCTGTATTTATTTGCTCTTTTCCCCATTGGCAGTGGCAACCTGTAGTGCCTGGTGGTGACTGGTACAGCAGTGGTGTGACAGTTGCCAGTGGTAACGCCCAGTGTCCAACAACCATGTACATGGTGGTTCCAGTGGCTGTGTTGGGGCCTGGTAGTTGACTCCAACAGTGATGCTAGCAACACTGGTGAGGCAGCAGTGACCTCGGTGGTGAGGCAGGCCCATCCTTGGCATGGCCTTGGCAGTGGCTCTAGCTGCCTGACCATCCCGTGTGTCAGCCTGATCAGGCCTGGTTCTCCAAGGTTCCTTTAGCAACGCCAGGTGGCCAATTTCCTGCCAAATAAATCTCTTTTCTGTCTGAGTTAGCACTCAAGAGCCCTGACTAAAGTTGGCCGTGATTGGAGTTGGTGGGACAGCAACTACAGGCAGCTTAGCTGAGAGCCCATTTATACCACCAGCTGTTGCTCCATCTCTGATTCCTCACCACCAGCCTCCTTCTGAGCCCATGAGTCACCATGTGTCATGGTTTAGGGGGACAACTGCAGCTCTGGGCAACTTCAACGTCCTAGTCTGCTTGTTCCATGCCAATAAATGGACATCCTGTTTTTTTGTTTTGTTTTCTTTTTTTGTTTCTTTGTTTTGGTTTGGTTTTGGTGTGAGGATCAAACCTAGGCCCTCACACATGCTAGGCAAGTGCTATATCACTGAACTGTACCCCTAGCCCTGCACCCTGTTTTATTGAAGCAGCCTTGTATGTGCCAGTTGATGATTTTGGTTAATATGAGTTTTCCCCTGAGAGATAAACATTCCCTCAGCATGTCAATAAATTAAGTTTGGAGTGGAATCCCAGAGGCAGCTGCTCCCTACGGACAACTAGCTTGTGTGTGCAGTTAGATTTACCTAGGAACATCTTCTTTAGGTAATGGAAGAAAGAGGAGGAGTAAAGATCTGAAAGTTGTGGCTGGAATTCTAGTCCAGCCTCCTGGTAGAATGTCTGTCCTTTGGCCACATCCTGAGCTTATGGAGTCTCTGTTCCCTCACCTCCTAAAGGATGACAATAGGTTTGACATTGTGGGTCAGCTACAAGGATAAGGTGTAAAACCAAGCACATCACCAGGTGTGTGGTGGGTCCTCAGAAAATGCTAATTATCGTGTGCAGAACAACCCAGCAACAGTAACGGTATTAATAAAAGCATCTGGCAACAAGCAGCAAATTCTGAGTGGAAGCTAGTGCATGGGAGGGAAGGCAAGGAGAGGCCTGATTTGTAGCCTTATGTAGAAGGAACCAGCCTTGAACTGTTGCTTCATATAGTTGAGGTCTACCCTGAGCAGCCCTTCCCGTGTCATGGTCGGGGGGGCCCCAGATGGGCCTCTGTACAAGTGTTTGTTTGTTAAGAGCAGGTGCCTGCAGGATGGTCCTAGCAGAGTGGTAAGGGGGCTCTGGCTTGTCTGTTCTGTCTTCCCTGGCCCCTCCCTCCCACTTAGACCCTTTAGCACTGGGTCTTCCACTCCTTTGAACATGTAGCCAAACGCATCCTTCCCATTAACTTTCTTCCTTCATCACAGCACCTATATTTCATACTAGGCCCTCTGTGTCCTTGTCATCTAAATCCCTGGAGCTTTACATTCCAGCAGCCCCAGGGACCAGTCAGGCCCCAAACACTGAAGACCTTTCTTGTCTCTGTGCTCCTGAAGCTCCGGTTTGGGCTGGGTTAACCTGGCCCATTCTAGGGACTGAGGGTGTCATTGCCCTCCTGCAGGCCCCTCCTGCAGGCCCCTCTAAATTCCTCAGTCTTACCTTCTTTCTTTAGCTTCTTCTGACTCCAAATTTCTTCTTCCATTGGACTCCCAGTTTTGCTTGTGTCCTCCCCAAATGCCTATGTTAAATTCTGATTTCTAGTACTTCAGAATGTGAATTTATTTATAGGTAGAATCTTTAAAGAGGAAAGGTCAATGAAGTCACGTGGGTGGGCCCTAATCCAGTATGACTGGTGTCTCAGAAGAAGAGGAGAATAGGATACAGAGACACACAGAGAGAAGACCTCCTGAAGCTACAAGAAGCCAAGGAGAGAGGCCTGAGGAGAAATCAGCCCTGCTGACACCTTCATCTAAAACCCCCAGCCTCCAGAACTGTGAGGAAATAAATGTCTGCTGTTTCAGCCACCCAGTCTGCAATATTTGTTTTGGCAGCCTGAGTGAACTAACACAAGGTCTCTACTCAGAGCAGACCCAGCCTTGGAACTCGGCCCTCTTACCTCACCCACACGCTCATATAAACCCCAGTCACTCGAGGCATTTGTATCCACCACAGAGTTGACTGGGATGGTGGTTTGTGGAGGGAATTCAGTCACAGAAATGTACACAACTGCAAATTGGAGGCTGCATATTCTTCCCGCCTCAGAGTCCCTGAGTGCCTCTGGGAGGCCTGGGCTCCCGCTGCCTTTTCCCTCTCCT
Source organism: Hystrix cristata (assembly GCA_004026905.1). Classification (NCBI taxonomy): domain Eukaryota; kingdom Metazoa; phylum Chordata; class Mammalia; order Rodentia; family Hystricidae; genus Hystrix; species Hystrix cristata. Next base: position 70,158 of record PVJO010008818.1, read on the forward strand.
TGGAAGCAGACCCCTGGTCCTTCCCTCTCTTCATTAGAGTTCTCTCTGTGTTTTGGCCGCCTGTTGAAGACTTGCCTCTTCATTCCTAATTGGCTCATTCAAGATGTTTTGCTTAATAGGATTTTCTATATTAAAAAAATTGTTCTGTGATTGCTAATGGACAGAAGCCAACACTCTCGTTTCTCATCCTTCCAACCCTTAGCTGTCCCAAAATCTCATGTTGATGAACACATAAAAAAACTTTTAGATTTTCCCCCCAGTAGTGGAATTCTTTTCCCAAACAATAGCTTATGCAGAATTCCAAGATGTGAAACGTACTTTTAAAAATTAAGAGAACATTCACATAACACAAAAATAACTTTAAGTGAGTAATTCGGTGGAATTTAGTACATTCACAATGTTGTCCAAACTCCACTTACGTCTAAATCTAAGACACTTCAGTTACCAAAAAATCAAACCCTGGGCTGATTAAGCACTTACTTTCCCCTTCCCCCAGCCTCTGGCAAACACCAATCTGGTTTCTGTCTCTGTGGATTTGCCTGTTCTGGTATTTCATAGAAATGCAATCACACAATATGTGTTCTGACTTTTTTCACTTACATAACGCTTTTGAGGTTCATTGGAGCTGTTGCATATATCAGCGTTCCATTCCTTTTGTATGGCTGGATAGTTCATTTTGTGTCTAGACAGTGTTGTGTTTAACCACGCAGCCCTTGAAACATGCACACTTCTGCTCTGATGACCCCTAACTGGGTTACCGAGCTCCTCCTCCACATCTAGCATTTCTCAAACACCTCCAAGAAGCCCAGTAAGCTATCTGGTCTCCAGGGAGCCTTTGATGAAATGTTGTTTTGTTTTCTTGAGTAGTCCTACCTTGTGGCAGTGTAAGGGCCTGTGCAGAAGCTTTCATTTAAATGAGAGGTTCTGCTGCTACACACACACACACACACACACACACACACACACACACACACACTATCCTGGAGATGGGAGGTGCTGACTGAGCAGGAGGTTCTTTGGGTGTGTGCCCGCCCACGGTCCTACCAGCTCCTCAGGGCCTCCTCCACCCAGTGGGCAGGCAGACCTCCTAGCAGCGATCTGGGCACGGCTGCCCCTTTGATGACTTCAGTCACTGGAATGCAAGCCACGCCTGGGTGAATACATTCTGCACACGCTAACAGGTGCCAGACGGCCTCTTCATTGTATTTTCACAAGTTTTCATTGTCTTTCCATAGTACTTTCCCAGGTGTGTACAAGAAGCCCTGTGAGCATTTGGCTCTTTTCCAGAAAGAGAGTTTTGTTGCCTGCATTACTGCATAAAGGCAAGCAAGAGAGTCCTGCCGCTGTGCTCCTGGGCCAGGACAGTCCCAGAGTTAGGTGCGGCCAATGAGACGCCAGGGGCTGCTTTACTAGGATAAGCCTTTTCTAAAAGGAGCCCTGCTGATGTAATAACAGGGAAAAATCCTCTGTGCAAAAGGCTCTGGGAGGGATGGGCTGGAAATGCAGATTCCATGCGGGCAGGAAAGCTTGTCTAATCTCAGCGGGCCACGGCTCAGGTATGAAGTGCAGCCGGTTTATGCCAGCGCCAGCGTGGAGTTGGGTTCTTTGCCTAACTGGTTGAGGTAGGTCAGGCCCTTGGCTTAGACCTCATATGCTTCCAGATGCAGGAGGAGAAAGTCTAATTAATGGAAAGCGCCCTTTCCCTGGGCCGCACACTCCAAAGCCTAGATCACCCTGAAAGGTAAGTAGACGGCAGAGTTGCGGGCACCTTCTTTACTGGCCCAGGGAAAGCTGAGCAGTAAGAGTTGTAGAGTTCCTGGGAGACGATTCTAGATGCAGCCAGGCCTTTCCTTTGTGGATCTGAAATTTATACTTCATAGTAAACCTGTTTTGCTGTTCTCTTTAAGTCTGTTTAAAAAAACTGGCTCAGATGCGTTGCTTTTTAACAAAATTATTAAGTTTATTTGGTGAATGAGTGTCAAAATTTACTAGTATATCGGGTCATTGAAATTATAATTTCTTAAGGTTCAACCTGGTAGAAATGAGGGAGTTAATAATTGACAAAGGCATGATGATTGTAACACTCAATGTTTTTTTTGTTTTTTTTTTTGGTAATGAAGATTGAACTCAGGATCTTGTACATGCTAGGGAGGTACCCTACCACTAACCTGCAGCTTTAGCCTTTTTTTTTTAACCTTTTAAAAAATTTTTAATTTTATTTTGGGATAGAGTCTCACTAAGTTGCCCAGGCTGGCCTCATACTTTCCAGCCTCATGCCTTAGTCTCTCAGGAGGTAGCTGTGATTACAGATGTGTGCTACCATGCCCAGCCTCAACATTATTTTCTTATGATCAGTCATCTTCCAAATGAACAGAAAAAATAAACTGAAGTGATCAATTTCACATGAGATTTGTGTGCATGTGTGTGTGTCCCCAGGAAATGACAAGAAAGGAATTGTATCCTTTCGGTTAAAGAGTTAGGAATGAGAGAATTGAGGACAGAGGTGACGTTATTTACAGTTTATTCTATTGGAGGCATTTTAATTGGGATAACTCATAATACTTATGTTTAATTTTTTTAGCACCTCTAGCATTCGGTGGCTATTCCATCAATGTTGGTTGAACAAATAATCGCAAGTTTTCTGAAGAAATTCTGTGATGGAAGTTCTCTTTCCATGGAATAAATCTTGAATTAGAAGGCAGGAGACATGCTAGTAGAGCACTTGCCTAGCACGCACAAGGCCCTGGGTTCATGTTCAATCCACAGTATGAGAGAGAGCGAGAGAGAGAGAGAGA